>WUQG02350359.1:0-18451 GCA_011317285.2 Androctonus mauritanicus | reverse complement strand
ACAATCCGGCTGACCCCTCCGCAGGGGTGGGCAGCCTGTGGAAGGGCTTGTTTCGCCCCGCCACTTACTTGTTAGTATTTTAATTGAATGGAAAGTGGGGTCATCTGTTGACAAAAAAAAGAACACCACGAGGAACAGCGAGTGAATCTCAGATTGCAGCACTTGATGAGCTACTGCAATGAGGGCGAACATTTTCTGCTTGGAAGGATTTTCGATCATATCAGCCACATTCGACGTTAATTTGATATCCGCGTTCCCAAACTAAAATACCAAATCATCACGTGACACGTTTCATTTGAATACGCCTTTTATATGGCTGCGTAATCTCTGTTAAATTGTAGAAATATAGTGTGTTTACATAAAATATATTTTCTGTTAACCTTTATGCTACTTAATACTTTGTTTATAGTACAGTATTTCTTTTAATTTACTGTTATTTTTAATTGTATTTTTATCTGATTTATTTTATATCTCTGATTTAATCATGGCTAAAAAACAGAAATTTTTTCTTATACGTCAGCAATCGACAACGCACTATACTCTGTCTCATGTTGAGTTGATACCTAACCTAAGATATGCTTTGGCTGTGTTCTACTTTAAGAAGTAACTCATGGAATGATTTCCTTTATAAAAACTTTTAATTTCATTTCAAGAGCTTATTTTTTTAACATTTTTTGAAATTTTAAATATATTCTACATTTTATTGGTTGATAGACAATCTTCGGATAAAAAAAGCCGATGATCTGTCATCGAGATTATTGTATTGTAAGATGGTGTCTTGTTCTAACTTTAAGAAGAGTGTTAAAGGAAAAATTCTGCATAGTCAATTAATTGTTTTATCTTTTATTAAAGTAATAAAGTATTTTAAATTGTATAAGACTTGATTAACGTATTTTAAAAGTGCGTCTATATAAATCAACTTCTAGCAGCCGAATGATATGTAGTGGGTGCTTCGCCGGTTGATAACTTCATGGGTATCAACTCAAAGTAAGATATATTATAGTATTTTAGCTTAGCTATACATTTAGAAATCTTATTTAAGACGTACTCCAGACAACAGTATTATGCTTTCACTCCGAGATTTTTGATAATAAATCAAAACAAATTTTTATCTTCCATAATAATGATGTATTTTACAGACATTAAAATATAAGTTTATTTCTGAATAAAAATAACTTCAAATCTTCTAATGTGCTTATTCGGTTTACTTATCATATTTTTAGCTATTCTATTCACAAATAAAAATGTATATTGATTACTATAACATTACGCTTAAAAATATAATTACATTTCTAATTCTTTAATATAATTATAAAATACTTACAGCAGAAGTTACTTTAGAAAGAAAATATCCGATGATAAGGCATCCTGGTAATAAAATCACTACTAGAGTGGCACAGAATATCCTCTCAATGACATTCAATTCGAAAAACAGTAAGAAATACAGTAATAAACCAGAAAAGTGTGTGTAGAAGAAATAGATGAGGACTAGGTAATTTTCCCATATTTGGTTAATTTGCCGAAATAATTCCCATAATTCTGTATGTCTGACAATCACATCTTTTATTTGCATTCTTAGATTCTTAGTGTCTTTATTTATAAAAAATACCATCTTTTGCAGAAAACATAATCTATTATAAATTATATATACCGCCGATGTTGTCAGTGTTAGAAAATATACGATCTGACCAACATTAAAGAAAAATATTACTCTATAATAGATCAAACAAAAAACTGTCATGTATTCGGAGTTTGTTTTACTATACACTCCAGGATAAAGAAGGGAATCACAGGTGAATGATATAATTAGCATAACAAACACGAAAAGAATAAACGCTTTATTTATCAACTTCTCAATTTTTTCCCATACCAGTTTCTCGCCGTTATATGCACTTCTGTTATTTACCCAATCATATTTCGACCTCTTTAAATAAGAGTACTGCATGGCTACATAAAAGAAAAACATAATCACCAGTATTTTGATAGCCATTTTATTTCTGCCGAAAATAGAACTCCATCCTCCACATAAAATTTCTTCATTAAACAAATTAATATATACTCGGAAAACATTAAACCACAAGAATATCTCCATTCCCATCTGATATAGAATATAAATCTTTCTTACTAAATTATTTTGTTTCTTATTATGACATTCGCAAGTTATTACAGTATCGATTCCAAACAATTTTCCAACAGATATTAAAGGATTCAGATAACAAAGGGGATGCAAAATATCATTTGTCATTTCAATATTAATTCTTGTGGTATCATTTTATTTTTAATTAAAGTATCACGGATATATTTGAAAAATACAATATAAAATAATTACATAACAAATACTATTTATTTTTCGTTGTTCAGAAATGTTATTCTAATATGTATTCTATTGCTCTGCTGTTCTCTAACTTAAATAATAATGAATATATTTTATGACTAATACGACTTCACTTAGTAGCTTTTATAGTTCCTGGACGTTTACGTTACTATTTATCTAAATTATTTTAACTATAAATTATTGTCTAATAAATTATTATTATATTTTCATACTGATAAAGGGGTGATTAGATACATCCTAGATTTCCAGTTGGAGAATCAGGTTTCCAAACTTCTACAATTTTACAGATGTACCAGGACAAGTTGTTAAACTGGATGCTTCAACCCTCCGTTTGATCTCATTACAGTTGCTAGTTGGTCTGCCAATAACTCATAAATTTCCGCTGCTATGTATATTGCGTTAAATCGATATAAGATTTAATGGTAAAGTACTTCTAATGACTATTTTACTACTGGTTTTAATGGGTTTAAGTGAAGCTGAACTGCCAATATTTATTGCATACTTAGCGTTATTTCCAAAAATTTATAACCAATTGCATTTTCTGTAAAAGCAAATTGATATTTGCTTTGGTGAAAGTACTTCGTTTACCGTTTTAGTAAAACGACTCAGATCTTACATAAGTTCGAAATTTGAGACTTTAGAAAGAGATGGAAACATTGGAAATTTAATTCAATATTATCATATAGAATCAGCTTCGAAATTATAATATATATATATATGTTTAGATAGCATTATTTAATATTTATATCTATATAAATGTTAAATAATATTAAAACTGTATAGGAAATTGTCTTGAAAACGTGTATTATTTAAGTCAAGACAATTATGCTTATATTATTTCTATAAAAAATATAAAAATGACTATTTGTTGGATTGAAAATGAGAAATCTCGTTTTAAATTTTGGAATTTCATCGAATATTATGAAGATAAATCTATTTAATACATTTTAATGCAGAAAGATTGAATATACGTTTTTTAAATTATCAATAATTATATATTTCTACAAAGAAGTCAGATTTCATAATATTTTTTCTAAGTCAGTTTTAACATCGGAAAATCTTTTAATATTATATTAATAGATTTATACAAATTTATCACATTCATTATGTAATTACATTTCGTACGATACAAATTTATGATTAATGAACACAACATAACCTTAATTAATCACTTATATGTATCAAGCAAATTAGCTGGTTTGGTCAAATAACAGGGATACAGAAATATTTCAAGTATTTTTGAATTGTCATTGATTCTGTATCAATTTCAAAATATATTCTGAATTCAATATAAGTTATTGTTGGATATCCTTTTCAAATATGTTTACTTTAGAATAGGGATGCACAAACCGCCGCCCTCCATTGATTTGTTGAGGGCCAGCCTCACCATGTGTTGTTTTAACAATCAATGAAATATTATTTGTAGTTTTGAACAATGTATTTTCAAATAATATTTTTCTGATGCGAAATGATTATTATTACAGTGGTTCGATAATAATGTTTTTAAACAATAAAGAAAAAATAATCATTATATTTCTAATAATAAATATATTTTTTTAAAATTTTTACTGTATTTATGTATGTGAAATAGGTAATTTAAGCATTTGTAGTTTCCATTCATTAAGCACTGCCGCTTAATTAATGAAAATTTAGGATCAATTTTGCGTTTGGCTATTACAAATGTTGAATCTAACATAAAAAAAATTGTTAAATCAATGCAATACCACGCATCCCGTTAAAATTCTTTGTTTAATTTTGATTATGTTTCTTTGTAATATCTCCATTATTTACGTGTTAACATGATTTCGTTTAAAGCTGTTTCATTTAGCGCAAAGTTTTTTTGGAACGTATCCCCTGCCTTAACCGGAGTCTTACAGTATAACAATAGATTCTTCATTAGAAAATAAAAAAACAGGCAAGTGTTTATTTTAATTAATTTTTGTGAATGAATAAATTATAATTTAATTTCTAAATTTTTCTTTATTTTGATCAGTTTTCTTATATTATTTTATTCATAATTTATTTTTAGTTCCTGCTCGTATTGTTACATATATACGGATATATGCAAATTTAAAGTGTAGATGGAAATATGAAATTATCAGATAATGAATTGAGTAGAACAATGGTGTCAAACTCAAAGGCTAACACAGGCCAAATAAACAAGATGTAATTTTTATGTGCGCCGCAAAAAAGCTTCCATTTTTCAAGAAACATAGTTTTATTTTTAAAAGTACAGTTAATGTTGCAATTAATGACAGCACTAAAATTATCGTTGACCTCCTGAAACTTGGCATCTCTTTTCTTCTATAAATTTTTCTACTTCGAGGAAAAATTTCATTCGCAGTGATTACTTTTAAAACTGATTGAAGGTGAATATCAGTAATTCTACATCTTAAAGGAGAGAATTATTTCCTTTCATAATTGTAAACAACTACTCGCATTGAAAAGTATTTCCAAACATGGACATAATTTCATGTGCGAATTTTCTAGTATTTTCAAATCTGGCAAGTAAATATTTATAAAATTCAGGCACATCAACTTCAGTGAATTTTTTGTTTGGGCCGCAAAAGCATTCATTGAGGACCGGAGTTTGACTCTCTTGGAGTAGAATATTTTTCGCGGAATCTCGGGATAAATTACAGGGAAATTTTTTTTATATATAATGAGAAACAATATATTCTGGAAAAGCTTGCAAATATTTTATTCTTTCGAAATTACCAGAATATCAAGCTGTTAGAAGTCGGTAGCATACTATTTGGAATAAACATGGCAAAGATTTGCATTTTTGTATGTCTTGTAATTATATATCACGCTAGGTACCATCATCTATTAGCAAGTTATAGCATTACTAGCAATTTAATTAAATTCTCCGGATACCAGGCTTACTTATTATTATTTTATAAGGAATTCAGGATTATCATAAAATAATAATTCTCGAATTTGGTTTTTTTAAAGACTATTTTCGAATGTACATTATTATTATAATATTTTTTAAATTTATATTAAAAAATTTGTTCATAGAGAATAGAGGCAAAACTAAACCTATTTTCATATTTAGCCCCAATCAATATATAATTCCATAAAAATATACAAAAAAAAACTTCAGATACTATAATATAACTTCCAAAATTATCATCCTCAATATCAACACAATTTCTCACTATAAACTAATTTTTCTACATCAAAATTAACGGGATCAATATTAAACTTTTTGGTTCAAGAACTGTATTTTGGTCAAGAATTCTGTAAACATGAAAATAAAACTACTATCAATCCATTAGTAAAGCTAAAAGAGGAAAACATATAAACAATATTAGTTTGAAGGCTCTATTCTTGCATCCTACATTATTAATGCATTAATTTTTCAATAATCTACATTATTATTAATAGACGTAATGAACCACATTATATAATAGTAATCTATATTATTATTAATCTGCACTGCTGCTGCGATACGAATAAATCTCTATCGATTAGAGATGATGGATAACATAAAGAAACTTGATTGTGCCATTATAATAGCATCTGCATTCTTATCATATATAAAATGCTAATTGATGACTCTTCTGATAGATTTATTATACTTTCAGTATAAGAATACGGAATTTTTCATTAAGTGCAAGTACTATAATATTAATTTAGATTAATTGCAGAATACGAAATTAAAATCTATAAATATTTATCAGATATAAAAGGATGTTTATATAAAATAGCTAATCTTCAATTTTATAATAATAGTGTTTCTTTTTTTCATTAAATTTTTTCAAGGCTACAATATATTTTGCGGTTTTATTTTCCAATAAAACCGCAAAATATCGGTAATAAATTTCGGTAATATTGCCTAAATTGTTTAACTTATCGGTGGAAAGTTCCTTATTTACAAAATGACATCACTTAATCAGACATCCATCGATATTCCAAACGATAATATTACTTTTCATCCCATCTGTTATCTGAATCCTTTAATTGCTGCAGGAAAGATATTTGGGATGAAAGTTATAGCGTATTGTAAGTGCCATATTAAAAAAATATTTATTCACAGAAGTTATATTCTATATTAAATAAGCATTCAGATATTCTTGTGATTTATCTAATTATTTATTATTATATTCAATGAAGATATTTTCTGTGGAGGTTCGAGTTTTATTTTCCAGGAAAATAAATTCTATATAAAGTAATCATATTTTTCTTTGGTCTTTATGTTGCTGTACAATATACTTCTACCAGCAGGAGTAAATATTTGTGGATAAACAACAAAAGCGCATATCGCGGCGTGAAACATCCATGGAAAAAATTGGAAAAATCAATAAACGTAGCATTTACTCTTTTCATATTTCTTATACTAATAACGTCATTTCAGTTAATTTTTGTATTCTGTTATATACAACAAAGCAGTTTCAGAGTATATACCAGCTATCTATTTTTTATCTTATTTATTTGAGAATACACATTCTCTTTGCTATTGGAAAAAATATGTACATTTTAACTTTAATGATAACATTTGGATATTTATTTTATAATAGGTTATGCTTTCTGAATAAGAAAATCTTATTCATCAATAAAAACACGAAAAATCTGAGGTTGTAAATTCAGGATGTAATTAATAGATATATAGATCTATGGGAATTATTTCAGCAAGTTAACTTGCTTTGGAAAAATTTTGTTGCTATTTTACTTTTATCCTATACCTATTTTGCCTATCTATTTCTAATGCAAAAACAGATTTGGCAGAGATTATAATGGTCAACTTTACAGGAATCTGTGTTACAGGATGCGTTACTGTGGCATATTTTTTAAATTAACTTCATCTATGAGTATATTGCAATTTTATATCCTATTAAAAAATTAATTTAATCTTTATTATATTTCTCACTATATTTCCAATATAGGAGAAGAGGTATATGAGAAATTTAAGTTAATATTTAATTTATAGTCTTATTTACCCTAGCAGTTGAATCGATGTTACTATAATATCTAATTGCTCTTAAAATCAGTAAAGCATTGATTATTTATTGATATGTTGAAAAAAAATGTAATTATTGAATAATTCAATAATATTATAGTTTGAGTTTATAGCAGTTATTCTTCAAATAAAGTTTTAAAAATTCCTTAAAATTTTATTTCATCTTATTAAACTGCGAAATCAATTTTGATAATGTATTTATTCAATTTTTATTAGAATATTTAATTATTTTTTATATTCTCCTAAAACTGGTATAGCTTTTAAATTATAGATGATGACTTTTAGGTATTTGTCATTTTATATTGTGCATTCCTTGTAAAATTTGATAGGATCAGCCAAACGTATTACAGACGATCTTGTAACTGAATCCTATCGGCGCCTTTACAAGATAACTATCCAGTTTTCTCATAAATATAAGGTAAAAGTTAAAAGTAGCATTAAAATGCTCATTTCAAACCTGAAAGATTGAAATGAAATCTTTCAGGTAAAATGAAACTTATGAAATTGCTTAAATATGCATTATTTAACGATTACATATTGATAATCAATTTTGACGAACCTTCAATATTCAATATCAATGTGGGAAGCAAAATAAAATAGCGGAGAGAATATTTTCAATAAAACTTATAAACCTCTTCTTTTAAATAAGCGAAATACAGTTGGTTTTAGTAGAAATTTAATGATTAAGCAATAATTTTCTAGTGATGTTTGGCTGACCATTTATTTAGAATATTTTCGATAGGCTTTTCTGTTTCTAGGAATCTATTCGAAATGTATATATAAATTGTATAACATGGTTATTCGATAGTTTATAACGTTATTTGTAATTATTATTTTTAAAATATCTATATGAATTGGTAAAACCCTGAAAAAAAAATATTTTATTACGAATATTAAGATAAAGCTAAACAGTATGTTGAGTTTACGAGTTTTTTGAAATAATTTCTATATATTTGATGTTATTAAGCATTTAACTTTTATAGTAACGATTATTCTAAAGTCTACAAAATATTTATTATAATTTAATGCATTCTTTTTTTTTATTTTATTAAAATAAACTATATAGCGATTATATTGCAATTGGAAAGATTTCTCCGGCTGATCTTCATTTGGAATACAGACTGAAGGTTGGTCTTCGTTTTAATTTATAGAAATATATATATCAAAATATTTTTCTAATGATTCAATTTTAATTTCAGATATTAAATTTCATGAAGCGATTTGAAAAAATGCCTCTCGGCATCTCTGTTGGTGGATTCTTTTTCATACAGAAAAACATTTTTTTTTATCAGAGTATGTATTTCATTTCATTTTTTAATTCTTTTTTGTACATAATTCAAGATTATTTTATTCTATATACAGATGATTCGCTGTCTTTATTCTGTATTCTCTACCCTTTTGCAACTCGGAGGAACAACTAGACGAAGCACGCATTGCATTAAAGCGATTTATCTTCTAACAGAATAATTTACCTCTGAATGTAAAGTGGAAAGTGAAGTACTGTATTATAAAATAATATATATAGCAGCACAGAAGGAGGATTAAAAAGCTTGAAGCCAAAAATAAGCATATAAATAATAAAAAGTTATAAAAAGGATAGAAACAAATAATGAAAAAACATATGTAAATACAATAACGAAGAAACAAAGTATTAATTGAAAATGAAAAATAGTAATTTATTCAGATCATATTTTCAATTAACGTATGAATTTCACTTTCTTTGAAATATGTATATCCTATTATTATATGCCATATGTTTATAATTTTTAATTAGACAGTAAGGTAATAAATGTAATAATACTGTGAAAGAAGAATTATGATAATGTTATTGTTTATTAGTATAATAATTCAATATAGTGAACTGGAGTATTAAAAATATTCGATATTTACTAAATCCAAATATTTAAAGTTTATTTCATTGATGTGTTTAATTGTGCGAATTGTTAAATATTTAACCCGCTATTTACGTAGTTGTTTTTAGCATACTTTCTGATGAAAAATGAATCTTTTATTAGATCATAATATTTTTGACTGGCTTTAGCTTCCCATTAATAGATTTTTTTATTTATTTTTAGTAGAAACATTTTAATTAACTTATAAATTTTTCATGAAATTTGGTAGTGATGGCGCATCATTTAATCCTGCAAGTTGCATTTGATTTTTATCAAAATTTTTGAAGTAAAAATAGCAAATATCTTAGGAATTGATTCTATATTTTTTATATCTATGAAAGCAGCTTTAAAAATATTTTTGTCATATATTTTTATCCTTTCTCTAATTCTCTAATTGATATTTTCTTTCTAATGTAGCCTTCTCTGTCATCCAAAGGATTCCAACCCGGACTGTCTGTTCCGACAGATCTATGCAGATTACCATCAGTTGAACATGGTTTCTGTCTCAATCTTTACGAACAGATCTAAATCTATTGTCCATATAGGATCTGCTTTTGTCTGTGATGAAGAACTTTATTCTGAGCGGCTATCCCCATCGGAACCGTGTTTATTGCGGATATACACACCGTACATATAGTCCTGAGGCACATTACAGCAAAAGGCCACCATCAAAGAATTATTTTTTCCGACTCATTCAGTGCACTGCAGGCTCTGATCTCGTGGAAATGTTCATCATATCCAGTTCTCGTCAGGATTAGAAACCTTCTTTCCCTTTTATCAAAAAGGGGTCACTCTGTCAAGTTTTGTTGGGTTCCGAGTCATGTTGGCATTAAAAGGAATGAACTGGCTGACACTGCTTCCAAGTCAACCACTCCTAACCATTCATAGATTTAATGAGTCCCTTTAACCGATTTGAAGCAATCTCATTAAAGTGAAGCTGAAGCAGTTGTGGCAGCATATATGGGACGAACAATCCAACAATAAATTTCACGAGATCAATCTATTAGTCAAGCAATGGGATTCTACTTACCATAGAAACAGGATAGAGGAAACCATTCTTACAAGGCTTCGTTTAAGGCACAGCAGGCCGGCTCATCCAGAGATATCTTTTAATCGGTGAAAATTAGCCAATCTGCGATCATTATGAATGTGATCTATTTATTAAACATTAATAAATAGATAATTAAGTATCCGTATTTTATAACAGAATGCTCGTTATATTTTAATTGTTCCGATTTTAACATGAATACACTTATAGGTAATGAAATAAATTCTGGCATTTTTGCCTTCTTGACAGACATCTGTATCTTTAATTTTATATAGTTTTATTCTATACTTATTATCTATAATTTATATACGCAACATTTTTTTATATTTATTATTGGTTTTATAATTCTTAGCTTGGGTGTAGCTTTTTCGTTTGTTTACTTGTTTTTATGTCAAATTTTTATATTATGATTTAAAGAAAAAACTTTCGTGTTTACATCCGATTAGCAAATTACTATATTTGCCCAAAATTAGTAATGTACTGTACATTATAAATAATTATTTTATAAATTTCGTAAAATTAAAAATCTTTAATAAAACAGTAATCGACATTTGTTAATACAGAAGAAATCTAATTTCATCATTACTCTTTATATAGAGTATTGGAAGATCTCTGGATCCAAATTATCTTCTGTTCTGATATCTTGTTGAATTCTTATTTTCTCTAAATCTATATATGAGTATAATTTTTTAATTATCTCTTTATGTAAATTAAATTCCAAATTAAAAACGTTAATATTATCATCAAAGTTAAGCATCGCTGCATTAGTTCACATGTAGGAACTGAAGTATACAAAAAATATGCAACGAGTTTCATAAACTACTAAAATTGCTTATATTCTCAATGTTATATTTATTTTTCGTTTATTTAGCATTTTCAATCCATTGATGAATCCGATTTTGATATCGATTTAGTCGGAATAGATGTCACAATAACGTCATCATCTCATCATCGATGTCAAGAGGACGTCATTAATGTTATGCCATCGAGACATCACTGAATTTGGAGACGTCTTCTACTGTTATATCACGATGATATCATAATTTCGACATGACGTCATTCAAATCGAATAAGACATATATTACTCTTGCACTGCTACAGTGACTCTATTAAAGACAGTGTGGCTATTGCTTGTATCAATTTCTATTGGTTAAGGAAGTCACGTGGGTCTGAACCGCCATTAAGTTTCCAAACACAAAGTTCCTTGGTGTTTGATTTATACTCTGCTGAATTTATTGCTATTTATAAGTCAACTTATTTTCATTACTAAAGTATATAGATTAAGGTAAGTGTACTTAGTATTAAATAAATTTACAAATTTTGTTCTAGCTGAAATCGTACAATAAATATCCGATATATTAAATGTTTATTGTATAGTGATCTATCTTACTTTTAAAAGTAATATTTAGATAAGTATTTAGTGTCATAGTCTTTAATATTAATTTTAAATTAATATGTATATATTTATTTTCTTCTATCAATTCCATCCTACCGTAATTAAATAAATAAAATAATGACTTTGTTAAAGGAATTTGAAATATATTTTTATAATCGAATAAAACTCCAAAGACCATTATAATGAATATTTTTGAAATTCCTTTATCAAGTCATTAAATTAATTAAATCAAAATTTATAAAAAGCTACTCGACTTAACTTTGATTCTTTTAAAGGGATCACTAGCTTGAATCACAGATTTTGATGATAATTTTATGAATAATTAACACATATTGATGAGTTTAATAAATATCCATATGATGATAATTTTAAATAACTGGCTTAATATAACTAATTTGCTTTATAAAATCTTTTAAGGCTGATAGATTTATTTTAATCAGTATTAAATTTTATTACTTTATTCTTTGGTTAATATATCTGACTCCAATAATTTTCCATGGATTTTATATCTAAAACTTAGGCAATATATTGACAGTATATTCTGAAATTGAAATTAGTAGCAATATCGCAAAAATGTTTTTAAAATTTATTGTCAATTTAAAATATAGTTATACAATAATATACAGGCAGAGATAGCTTGTTTTAAACTAGAAAAACTGTTTTTTCTTTCTACATAGATATCGATAATTGAAAATGAAAACTTTGACATACATTCTTTTACGCACAGAATTTTTTCCAATAGATTATAATTTATGTCATTCAATTTTATATTAGTATTAATATAGAGTTTAATCTAATTTAAAAAAATTTTTATACAGAGCCAAAGATGGTTGGATGTGCAGCTTATGAGTGTTCGAACAGATCAGAGAAAGGATTTTTAATGAAAAAATTCCTAAGGATCCAATAAGGAGAAAGATCTGGTCTGCTAAAGTAAGACGAGATGGATGGACTCCTAGTGATAACTCAATGCTTTGTGAAATTCGCTTTGTGTAATTCACTTTGAAGAATCAATGTGGGAGAAAACTCGAGAGGATGGGAACAGAAAACTTAAACGTGATGTTTTTCCGACAATTTTTTCATTTGGTCCCGTATAGAAAAATAGAAAACCAACAACAAAGATTTCCAGCAAAGAAAAGAATATCATTTTCAACATCTGATAACACAAATGATGTCAATTTTGAACCCAAACCTATTGCAAACACATCAAGAGATATTGAATTCTCAGAAAACAAATTATTGACATATTCTTAATATTTTAGATTGAAAATTGCATCTAAAAAGAAATTTTGGGGAATTAATTCAAAATTTAGTTGTAAATTTGTTGCTATGCGTAATCTTTGATTACTGTACTTTTATATTTGTACCTAAATTTATTTGAAATAAAATTTGAATTTATTTTATAAGTCAGTGTTTGGTGTATGCTAAAACGTTGATTTATAAATTTATGACTTATTTTTAATATTTAAAGAGTAATTTTATAGCATTTCAATGAAAATTTTATTTATTTAGAGTTTCGTGGTAAATACCAATGATCTGTTTGGAAACTTAATGGCGGAAAGTGGGCGTGGTTCTGTTGTTGGCCACACTGTCTTGAATAGAGTCACTGTAGTTGATAGTAAACCTCTGGATATAGAAAGTACCGCAATCTTTTTCTCTGATAGGATGCCGTCTTTTACGGCCACTCATTGGATAGCTCACCTGACTCATTCCGCATTTTCGTCTTAGATCGTGTGGAGATCTGTATGCCAACTACAACAAATTAGCTTAGCAATGCCTCAGTGTTGTGCATACTGCTATTTTAGTCAATCGAAGCGCGGTGGGGAGTTATTTCACAGCATACCGTCAGGAAAAAATGACCAAAAACGGCGAAAAATATGGATTCAGATAATGAGGAGAAAAAATTGGACTCCTACTATTCATTCCAGACTTTTTGATGTAAGGAATGTGCAATTTCCCCCTCTTATTTATAATTATTGGTACCTAAATATCTGTTTTACTTCAAATGAGGACAATTGTGTCATTTTAATTTTCATTTTAAGGACCATTTCACCAATGACCAATATGAACACAACCGCGCGGACGGCCGAAGGAAGCTAAAGCCGAATGCTATTCCAAGCATTTTTGTTTATCGGCCACTTATAAAACAGAGGAAGCCTCCCAAAGCAAAGAGTAGCTGATTCCAGGCAAAAGAAACGGGAAAGAAATGGGAAAGAAATATATACTATATTTCAAGATGAAATATAGTATATATTGTATGTCAGTAGTACTTCATATAAGCTATAGATGTTTACTAATTTAGAAAGACACTTGTTAAATGTATTTTTAAGAGAAAAAAGTTAATAATATTTCAATTTTTCTACAACTAGATCCAGAAAGAACTTGAGAAAGCAGTAACTGAACCTGGTAAGATTTTGTCGAAATCATGGCTAATGTATTTATTTCATGATAAATAAATGTCATTTTAGCATGAATTTTTTATTTTTATTTTTAGAAAATATGAAAATGCTGTATATACATTACGTCATAATTCTATGGCAGAACAATTGGTTATTTTAGTTGAATCTTTTATTTCGATGTAAAATTATTATATTACTACATACATTATGATATTGATGACTCTAATATACATTTGAGATCTAGTAAATGTACGAGATCATCAGATTTTCTCTATGTAAATTTTAGACGATTGAATGTTTCATTAAGATCTTTTCCAGATCGCATTATAAATTTAAAAAATGTTCAAATAGACGACTATATATTGTTGGATTACAAGAACTTCAAGGCAACAATTAATGATATTTTGGCGAACAATGTATGTTATATGTAGTGATTTGTAAATTTGTTAATGCTATATTTGTGAATAATATATGTTATATGTATTGACTGTAAATTTGCTTTATATTGAATGTGGCAATCAGTGTTTGCATATTGCAATATTTGGCTGTAGGTACTTAAATAAATAAATAAATAACTGAGGAAAGCATATTGCCACTAATTAAATCTTCCTTGTTCAAAGCATTGTGATTATTAAGAGATTAGAACTGAATGAAAAATGTTCCATGATCGTCCAGTATAACCTACCTGCGAAGGGAGTACTACAGTGAGAAAAACGCTTTTATGGTTATCGAATAAAGTCTCATTAAGGGAAAGCAAAAATAATGTATAGGTAAAGTGACCAGATTTTCTGAACTTCAATCCGGGATGCTTTAGATAGATAAAAAAGGTCAGCAACCCTTTTTTTACCGCCGCGCCGGTTATATTTTAGCCTATGGATTTTAATATATTGAGGATTCACATTTTGGATTCGGGTCGATTTAGTTGCGCAATAGACCAAAGCAGTGTTCGGTCATTCTACATTTAAATTATAGGTGTGGTTGTATTGTCATTACGCTCGTGTAATCTGCCAGTGATGCACTAAACATTTTTCTTCGAGATTCAATTTTAAACTAATGAGTTGCAAATCTCATTTGCAATCAAATACTTTTGAGGTTCAGTCGGTGATCCGCTGGTCATAAGTTGCCGAACCCTTCTCTAGATATTGGGGAGCGTGGTGTTAGACAAAATCCAAAAGAAATTTTTTATAGAATATTTTTTTTTTTTTTTAAATTAGTGAGAAAAGTAAATTATTAAAAAATTTGTAAAAAGGAAGCAGGAGGAGATAAAGAAACATAAACAATATATTTTATTACTACTTTTTCTTCAGATTGATTTATCCATATCTCTTATACTGTATTAAGATGACTATTTTCTAAGTGTAGTAAAAGTTGGGAAAAGAATTCTTCAGAAGCTAATTTTTCTAAATTAAATCTAGTTAATCTTTTTTTTTTTAAATCTTAATATGAACTATTTTCTTATAAATAAGAAAACGGGACAATCCGGGATATTTTTCAAGCAGGACAAAGACACAAAACCGGGACTGTCCCGGTTAATCCGGTAGGTCTGGTCACTTTAGATATCTATTTGAACATATTTTTAGTATTGGAATGATTCTGTCCGAGAATGCCAATACAGTATTTTATATTGTATATATAATTTTTTAATTGTATATTAATTTTTTTAATCTATTTTCGCTGTCATTCGTTTTGTTTCAAATAATACATTCTTTGGCAGTTTTTTTTTTAATAAGTAAACGAAAAAACTTCTGTACTTAATTTTTTTTTACTTACTGATTAGCAATAATTTTATCAGTAGCCACTTCAAAAGCATTAATATCAACGATATATATCGATGATTAACGTGTCCAAGTTAATGCCATCTCGTTTGTCTTGACATTTTTTTTTGTCAAACGATGACGCCACATTCCATTCTAGTAGAACACTTAAGTGACGGGGCGAAACAACACTTCCACACGCTGCCCATCCCTGCGGAAGGGGCTAGCCGGATTGTGGAGAATGGAGATCGACGGTCCGGGCCCGGACACCATGATAAATGTTTATAAACAAAAATGTTTAATCAAAATATAATTAGCTAGTTGCAATACGCTTTCCGCAATTATTCTTTCTACGTAAATTACATGCAAATCATTCATCCGTGGCTCATTTTCAACGATTTGTTAATAAATATACCGTTAACGAATAAAACTTCTATCAGATATCAGATTTTGATAAGGATTATTGGTTTCTTTATCCGAATTTTGTATAGGATTATTATATTACCATTATAAAAAGCTCTTTCTTACTACTACTGATTATAAGTTTTTTTTAATATTTAATTCGGAGAGAAAGAAGTTTTGACTACCAATATCATTAAATATTTAATTCATTCGTATTAATCTAATAAACGATTTTGTTATCTTTATCAGAATTTACAGTAAACAAATGTGGAAGAAGTAATTTAGGGTAATATTAATGGTAACGTAGCTCACATAAATATTAATTTACTAAGTTTTATGCTTAGAAAGAATATGATTACAGAAACAATGATAACGTTATAAACGAAATATGTAACAATGCAGATTATCATATATAATAATATGTTTTTCATTATCTAATTAATTTTCCTTTTAAATTTAGTATCAAAATCTGCTCTCAAGTAAATTATGAACACGATTTTTATACTTTGTCAGAATAGCAAAGAATTATTCATTTCGAAATCAAAACTGTCATCAAAAAGTTTAATATTTAACTCTCTAATAGAACATCATCCAGACGTGGCATTTTTTGAACTCTATCTAAATATTCCAGTGGATCGTATCAATCAGATGATAGAGTAAGTTAGCTAAGCAATTTATCTCATCTTATGAAAATCAACGAATATTATATCTAATATAATAATCGTAGATTTGATGCAGATTTAAAGTTTTCATTATTAGATTAGAAACGACTTGATGCTGTAATATGATCATTTAATAAATTTATTTTTATTCTTTCTCTCTATTCAGATTTATGGAAAATGATAATCCTTTTTTGACCTCTGTCGAAAATGCATTTGACATATATGTACTAAGTCAAACTTATGGAATCGAAGGTTTAAAGAAGAAATGCAGAGATTACATTAGCGAAATTATCGGTCTTAGAAATGTCTGCAAAGTGCACGATTTTGCTTGCCAGAATCGAGAGAGACAAATACAATATGAATGCTGGAAATTATTCGATTTAGTGTGGAATGATATATTTAAAGGAGAAGATTTTCTTCATTGTACTGAAACAACCATCTTCACATTCCTCTCGCGCCCAAAATATGCAAAATTGACTGAAATTCATCTTTTTCAAGCTGTTTATAAATGGGCCCTAATAAACTACGCTAACCAAGAATCAATTGATCCGAAGTTCGTGATGCAGAGCGATAATCAACGAAGAAGCTATCGAACATTTTTGAATCGGTTTTTGCCAATGATTAGATTCTTGGCAATGGATCAACAAGATTTGGAAAGTCATGTATTTCCACTTGGCTTCTTAACTGATAATGAAACAGTAGCAATTCGATCAAAAACGATAACTGGAGAAGTCTCTAAATTACTTTGTTCCGATGATACAAAAAGAACAGAAGTAACAGTCAGTGAAAATTCAACTTTATATGAATACAGGAATCGTCAGGCTTTAGGTCATACTCATGAAAGTCGACTTACATCAAAGAAAAGTTTCAAATGTGAAATAATCGTATATTATGACTGCTTTTTGATTTCATTAAATCTTCCAATTCATCATCTTTCGTCAAATAATTTACCAGTAGTTTTGGATTTCCATTACATGTTCGAACTAATTCCCTCCAAGATTATGCAGCTAGACTGTGATGAAAATGGAAAAGTTGATTTAAAAGAGTTTATTTTTCTGAAACAAAAATCTGTCTCACAACTGATCGTTAGATTTCCCGAAGAAGAAGTTATTAATAACGAAATTATGATTAAACCGGACAGGAAGTATTTTTTGACAGAAGAGCAACTCAATAGAATAAAGACAAGGAAATGGAAATCAAATAGATTAACATGGAATATATTATATTCTGATGTCAGTCTGTATTTTTAAACTGAGCACGAATCATCAAAATTCAATATTATTTTGTTTTAAAATTTTTAAATAATTAGAAAATTAAAACTAATATTATTACAATGTTGCTTTTAATTGATAAATTTCGCGAACTTATCTTTTCATAGGATGTATTACTAAATTTTAGGTAAGGATAATTAGTTTTAACAGGATCCGAGAGAAATGTTTCTAAACAAGATATCGTAAAATATAGGGAATAATACATATCTTAGAATTTATATCGCGATAAAGCTACACCCTAGAGATGTCATATCATACTCATATCACCGTAACATCTCGAGTTAAATATTGTTTGTGAATACTTCAATAATTACATCACGATAATGTTATAC
>WUQG02350248.1:0-18456 GCA_011317285.2 Androctonus mauritanicus | reverse complement strand
ATTCCAACCATGAGCTGCAACCACACCCGTGGAAGGGAACCAGATGGTGAAGGATGAGGATCGCCGGACCGGGCCCAACACCTCGAAAAAATTTTTCAGGAGTTACCAGACCCGGGTTCGCGTCCCGGGTCCTCCTGCGTGGCACACCGACAACTTACCACTCGGTCATCCGGCCCCCCAC
Source organism: Androctonus mauritanicus (assembly GCA_011317285.2). Taxonomy (NCBI): domain Eukaryota; kingdom Metazoa; phylum Arthropoda; class Arachnida; order Scorpiones; family Buthidae; genus Androctonus; species Androctonus mauritanicus. The sequence continues at coordinate 18,275 of WUQG02350248.1, read as the reverse complement.
ATTTTGTGCGTTATATATATATATATATAATGTATATATGTATATGTATATGTATATAAATATATTCATAATTTTGAGTTTGAATCTTTTGATTTTTCTAATGGATATTATTTCAACAATTTTGCTCTGTAAACTATATTGTTTTCAGCAAAAAAATATTAATATATTTGTCATCTACGATGTTAAAGATATATATTATTATTAAAATACTGAAAATGTATGATCTAAATAGGGACTTTCTTCTGTTGGATGGCCACGGAATATTGGAAGAATCCGGATTCGATTCCCAGGTCTCGTATCTCTAGTTTCTTCAGGAGGGGTCTGAGCCGATTCGTTGAATTCCATTTTCTATCTGACGGCTGATCTCATCAAAGGTGTGGGAGCCCGTGGTGGGCATAGAAATGCCTGTGATTTAATATCAACCGAGTGGATTTGCCGGATGGCTACGTAATAAAGCACTCGCTTATCATCTTGAGATCGGGATCAAATCCGGTCCATACCTCCAATTTTTCGGGACGGGTCCGGTACCAGCTGTTGAATTCCATTCTTCACTCTTCCGGTTGATTCCTGCATGGGTGTTGGCCACCCTGTGAGTCTAAGAGTTACTGCCGCTACATACAGAATGTTCCATGTGTGATATGGCGGCTTAACACAACTAACTTTCCCTAACTTAACTAATCGGGTATAAGAGTAAATTACCTAAAAAAAAATAAGGGAGTCTTGATATCAGACGATGAAGAAATGATTATAGTATTTAAATTCTGTGGAATTTCGCATCATGCCGCGGAATTAACCGATTTTTGTCGGAAAATCTTGGAAAAATCTGCCAATACTTAAGAATCTACCAATTTTTTAAGTAGTTAAAAAATTGGTAGATTCATAATCACATTAATTACAAAACTTAAAAGTTAATTTATATTTCGTGTATATTCGTTATTTATGTTGAAATATAATATGATGTTTTTACAGCAGATATTACAATCTATGATTTTTCAAATATTTCAATTGTTCTTCAGTATTTCGTTTAATGAAATTCGACTGAGTCGAATACATTTTTTTAAGTATTGTAAATTTAATTCAAATACAGAACAATTTCATAATATTTTATTAACGAAACTTTATTGTAATAAAAGTTTTATTAAATGAAATACTGAAGAAATCAAAATAAAATATTTTGGAAAATTATAGATTATAATATCTACTATAAAAAAAAACATTATATTACGTTTCAACATAAAAAAATATAATATTTTACGAAATACAAACCTGGGAATAATAATTTTCCAGTTCCTAGTTAAAATTCGAAAAATTTCACGAATTTCTTGAAGAATTTCACAGTGCAATATCAATGTAATTAATATATTGAAATTCGATATAAAAACAATTAAATTGATATTTAAATAATCCACAGTATTTCATGGGGAAGCTAGACATTTCACTAATTATCGTTTTCAAACTTTACTTTCTCGAAGAATTTCACAGTATATTAACAAATTTTTAAAACACAAAGCGAATACAATAAATTGCATTAAATTTATTTAAAAATAATTCAAAATTTTGGGAAATTGGCATTTATTTATTGGTGAAATTCAAAGTTAAATTCTCAAAAAAATTCACTGAATAAGACGAAATATCTGCAGCACAAAATGACAGAAATATATTCCAATAATCGATTTGTTCCAATTCCAGAGTGAAGGGGCTAGCATTTCTCAAAAAATTTTACAGCACAAAACATTCTAATAGTTGATTTTTTATCCAGTTTCATGATGGAGGAACTAGCGTTTATCCAATCCTTATATTAAATTGTGAAATTCTCGAAGAATTTCGCAACACAAAACAAAATTTTTAGCAAAATTTAGTATAAAATGATTAAGCAGCGATGATATAAAATTTTTTTATAAAATGCCTGAATTGGACCATAAATAGACCTGATTTCAGGTTCAACTCTTTGGAAAATTTTATATAGAAATTCGATTCCAGTTCTCTATAATCCAGCTGACCCTTCTATAAGTATAACAGCATGTTACAGCAGGAAAGTTTGACTATCCATTAATAAGAAAAAAATACAAAATATATTTTCTCCAGAACACAAAATATATACCAACAGTGATCCTGATATAGTTACTTGATGGCCGAATCCATTAAGAAGATAAGTATTGGAATGCTCCGTTGTTTATTATCTGACTGGATCGAAAGTGATATAAATTAAGACAGATGGGATGGCTTGGACATCTTTGAAAATATTCCGAGGTATGGGATCGTTGACCAGATGAAGGCGTGATAAATCATTTATTCCTTCTTTCTGAATTTTACGCTGCACTTCATCTTTATCAGATATTAAGCAACAGGATTATTCGAAACCTATTATGTATGGACCGTTCACACCTGTGATGGGATAGGTCATCAGTTGAAGAATGGAATTCAACGAATCGGGTCTGGATTTTTCTAAAAAATATGGAGATGTAGAACTCAAGAAACGAATCTGTATCATGCAAGTGATAAGCTAAAGCTTAAGCTAGCAACCATCCGGAAGAAAAAGAGTTAATTTGTCTCTTGGAAGATCTAGATTCAATTCCTAAATTCCATATCTTCGAATTTTTTCAGGAGTAGCCTGTTTTAAGTGAAAGAATAAATTGATTTAACTAAACTTCAAATTTGCTAAATCGAATAACAAATGAATTTCGAAAAAAAATCTAAAAAATTAATTTTAAATGATTAATTGAGCATTTTTGTTATAAAAAAGTTTACCTAACTCTTATTCGAATTTCGATAATGCGACGTCATAATCAAGTGAAATGCCAAATTTTCAGAAAACTAGCTTTATTTTATCTGAGGAATTCACCTTCTGTTTTGCCATTAATCATTAACCATATATTACTGTATTTACCATTAAAATATACACACAAACATTGCCTCTTATCAGATTATCTTTTATTGAATTGTCAATCTAAGGAAGTGTGGTATGTGTATAAAATCAGAAGTCAAACATTCTTTGCTCCTACATAATCATTTTATCAAAACAGCAACATTATTATTTTTGGTTCTTCGCAGTTTCTACATAGAGAAGAGAATTATTCCAACCAGTCTCTTATACATCATCTCAGAAACTTTTATGATAGAATGTAAATTTAATAAACTTTTTTTTTTTAATTCCATATCGAAAGACGTAGAATATGTTCTTTCAGATAACCGACTATATTGACAACTTATATGATAACTAAAGCCTCATTTACATTAATCAAGTTACTTGTAATCAACTTGCTTGAAGACAAGAAACTTGAAGCGCCTATTCATATTTGATTAAGTCATTGAATCAAGTAGATTAAATAAAAAATGTCTCCAATTGAAATAAAAGATGCAGGAATTGCTTTAACTACCATCTAACTTTTGTCTTTGGCGCTAAAATTCTAACAACTATCAGGAATTATAGATAACTGAATTTTAAGAGGATCGCCTTAGACCAGAAAATTGTCAAAAAAAAGTAACCGCTTTGAAATGCAATATAATAGTTATATTCATAATTAACTTAAACGTCATTAACTTTATAATTAGTTGAAAATAATAATAATAATAATACCCTAAAAACGGATTTATAGTAGAAGAACCATTTAGTAGAAGAACTGCACTTTTGCATTAATCTAATAATTAAAATATATATATAAAATATATTTTTAATAAATAATTGTTAGATTAATGGAACAAATTATATTTAGTGTTTATCCCGGAAAAAATTTCGTAATCCAAAAACAAAAAAAAAATATTTCTCAATTCTATCCTACTCGAACCGATCTTGTTTATGTCTTTCAACATCATCATCTGGAGTCAATTTGAAAATATCGAAGTCAAATAATAGTTCACATTATTCAAGTTCTCTTTCAAGGTAAATAAAACGTAGAAAGAGCGTGTCTACTTACTTGAAACTTGAAAAACACCTTTCCATTTTACTTGAAATAAGACGTTCCCATTAGCAAAATTTTTTCAAGTTGATTGCGTCAAGCGACTTGATTATGAGTAACTTGACTAATGTGAATGAGGTTTTATGAATGGATAGTTTCAAAATATTGAAACTGCATTATGTCAGACCCATTACATTGTATATACTCAATTTGATACTCTGTGTAGAATATCATCCAGTCTCTAGAATATTTCCTGATTTAGGAATATTGATTTAATCAAAGACGAGCCTTTAGTTTTCTGTATTTTTTTTTTTTTATTATAAGACAGAGAAGTCTATGGAGTCGATCCCCTTACCAATCAATTAGATTACAAAGGGGATCATTAGTTTTCTGTATTAAAGTTGCGTAACTTTGTAAATTAATCTAATATTAATTTACAAAGTTATGCTTGATATGCTAAATATATATGCTTGATCTTGATTAAAAAGTTTGTTGTTCAAATATGATACAGAACTGTTTAAATATTTTATTAGTATCAAAATAAAAAACCTAGTAAAGATCAATATATCACGTGACACTTTCTCTTATTCGATTTTATACCACTTTGAAAATTTAATATGATCAAAATTGTACATCAGTAATAATGATCCGATTTGGATCATTTTCACATTGAAAATGATCCAAATCGGATTCTATATTAAAATTGAACTTGATCCTAATTAGAGTTGCTGCGTATTTTCAAAAACTCGTGTTCGGGGGTTGTTAATAAGAAAAATTCGAGCTACTCGAACGTTTTTGATAAAAAGTTATTAAATTACTTAACTCACGCATTGCGTTTCAAAGTCGACTAATTATCGATCGATATAACTGTGGCGTAATGAACGGTTTATGATTTCCCACCCCTTAGAAAAATTTATTGGGGGAATTCTCTCCGCCCATTGATCACCATCCTCTTTAATCTGGCTGTCCCATCGACGGCTGACCCCTACACAAAGTGCGCACTCTATGGCAATGATGAATTCGCCTCTCTAATTAATGAGCAATATATTGGAAAGTGGCGTCATCTTTTGACAAAAATATTTATGATTTTTATTTGTGATAAAAAGGGTGCTTGGGTCAAATTATGCCAAATTCCTCGGTGGATAGGGAAAAAATTTAACCACTGATTCTGCGTGTCTTAAAAAGTAGCTAAAAGAGGTTATTCTATACCATAAGATGGTTGCCAACATCCGTCACTGGGAACTCGCGGATCTCTACACGAATTGGGACTGCATCAACGCTGCATACGTTCACTTCTAGGAACTCCAGTGAGAACTTACGGAAAAAATACCATTCATCGAGTCTGCCTGTCTCGTAACCATTTTTTGGATCTCGTGTGTTCCGTTCGGAAGGATAGGTTTAAGAACATAACCCCTGAGGATGAGGAATTAAAAAAAGTACGTTAAATATAATATTCATATAAACAAAACAGTACATAATAGGTTCTTGTAAAAAAAATAAGAAAGATTAACAAATAATAATACTCAGAAATATTTAAAATGGAACTTTTGAAATAAATGGTACAATAAGTAAGAATTGTAACAATCTTGTCAAAGACGTAGGCCTAAATGTAAAAACTGAATTCGTAAAAATGATGCGAAAAATCATAATTCACGTAAAAATAAATAAAATATATTAAAAGAAAAATTCAATTTTAAATAAACACTACTAGTACTATTTTCAAATAAGCAGTTATAGAAAAAAAAAAAAAAAACTAATATTGCCTACTTTCCGAAAATATCATTTATTTAGCATTGGAATCTATTGGCATTATGTGTCCGACTTTAATGTTAATTTAATCAGCATAGATGTCAGTTTATTGATATGATGACGTCACGCATTGTTGCATCATCCTGACTTCATAGATACTTGGTATCACATGATAGATATTGAGATACACGGTTAAGAAATCAGGTAAGCCATTTGTTATTCCTATACAAAGAATCTCCTACATTAACACTTACTGCCATCTATTGGCAGTAATATAAACTGAAATGGTAATAAAAATAAAATTCTATTCTGCAGGATGAGACAATCCTATAGGATTAATGGGTGCGGCGTTATGGAGTTCTTTAATAGCAAAACATCACTACCAAATTTCATAAATATCTGTTAGCTAGTTCAAAAGTTATTAATGGGAGAGAGACAAACATACAGACATTAGCTTGATCTTATAAGCTTTCATTTCTTTCGGAAAGTAGACTAAAAAGACAAATAACTTAATAATTCTTTCCAAGAAAGTTTAAAAGATTAAGACAGAACGATTAAAATTCTATAAATTCGGCATTCAAATAAAGGCATTCGATCAAAGTTTGAATCATCATAAGAATACAATTGCAAAGAATTAACTAAATTGGTCTTCACCGACCAATTTGTGATCTTATTTGCCATTCATTGATAACTCTTATGAATGAAGTCCATCAAGAGATATCGAAAAGTGACAAATAAAAGTATTTGAATATAGGACAATTATGATCTAGCAAGATTCTCCGTAAAGGACAACGCCATTCAAAGTCTTTCTGGGACGATTTTCTCTCTCTCTCTCTCGTTCTACAGTAACTACATCCCGAATGCTGCACAATCGATTTTTATCTGGTGGAATTGGAAAGCTTGTTACAGAAAATATCATAATTACAGGAAATTCTTTCTTAATAAAACATTACAAAACATTTAGATCTATAGTGATCTGAGTGTTTTGTAATGCTTTATTCCATTTCTGTAGTGAAAATGGAAAAGAACTGCATTTTTGTATATTTCTCTCTATCTCTCTCTCTCTCTGTATTTCAGTGCATACGTATCGTTGAATAATTTTTCTCTTGTTCAGTAATGGCCGTTAACAAATACAAAATAATTTTAAACGGTAAAGTTTGAGTTTCTATATGGAAAAGGTCGAGTTCAGATTTTTTTTTTTTTTTTGAGAAAACTCGATTTTAAAAAAAAATTTACTATAAAAATCAAATTCCAGTATATGTAAACATTAATTTAAATTATTTACTTTTTTTTTAGGAAATGGTATCTGTTTCAGTTCTGGGAGCCGCCACCGGCGTTGGCTTGGCGCTAGTCGTCAGTGTGACCGTCGTACTTTATCGATACTATTCGCGCAATCGCAAATCAATCTATCCAGTGCCATCTTTTGGCCGAGGATGTAACGAGAAAAGCAAAGTGCTATTAAGAGAAGGTTGCGTCGCTATGTCTCTATCGCAGCAACAGGTAGGTGGATTCTTTATTTTTATTTTTATTTTTATTTTTATTCCTTGCCGAGACGCGCTCGAAAACGATCGCTATTACGTGAAATATAAATAAATGTCATCACTTATCTATTTTAAATCTGCGTACTGTCAAATTACATTGTCGATTGTAGGAGAGTTTATATCAACTGTTGACATTTGTAATGGTTAAACGATCCGGACGTCCGGATAATTGGATTTTAATTAAATTCTTGCATTATTATAATTTTTTTTTTTAAATATTATTTTAAAATCGATTTATATTTTATTTTTAAAAAATTATTATTATAATTAAAAAATAAAATTTATTATTGTTAATTATTTTTATTATTACAGATAACAAAAAATTTCATTTGTAAATCTTATTTTGATAGTTGATTTGGATTCAAAAATTAAATATTTATTATTATTGTTATTATTATTTTAAGACGGAGCATCCATTTATAATTTTTTATAAATATTTTTTTTTATTATTCAATTTTTAAAAATCTGTATTAATGACAATATTTTTACAGACGAAAAAAAAAGTATCAGAAACTAGTGCCGCCATCTGTAGATAATTTTATTAATTAGACATGTATATATGTATGTATGTCGTTTGTATCTATTGCATAAATTGCACGTTTTAAGGTTAATCGTCATCGAATAGAAAGTTCCGATAATATTTGAAAATTTAATAAATAAAATAAATAAAATCTATCGTTTATCGAAGAATTTTATTTAAACGACGAGAAATTTTGGTCTTTTACGGTGGTCGTTGGACATTGCACTTGCGTCATAGGTCACGTGATTGGGAGTGACAAGATGGCTCTACATCTTCACTCTAGCTTAGGGATGGCGAAATGGAAAGAAGTGGTGCTAAGGGTGAGTGAGTCGGAGTTTTATCAAATGTATACATGGTAGCGATTTTTTAAAAAGCTGCAAATTTATTTTCCAATGATAAATTCTTCGTAAAAAGAGAGAAAAATAAATAAATAAATAAATAAAAGAACACGTTATCGTCTGATTTCTTACGATCATAAATGGAGTTTTCTTAAAGCGAGATTTTTCTTTCTGTTTTTTAAAAATAAGAAAATTGTTTTTGAAAAAAAGAAAACGTATAAGAGTTACACGATCGTCTACGATGTAAAAAATTCGCGAAAAATTTTAAAAAATCGAAAAAAAAAAAGTTTGAAAAATTTGTCGCTTTTTAAAACGTTTAACCGAGCTGATTGATACGACTGCACGTGATAAAAACAAATGCAACTGTTTTATTCGAGAAAGAATCAAATTTATAACAATAGCATCTAAATATATATATAAAAATAAATATAATAAGAAAAATTACGTAACGTTCTGCCAACTCAGGAAAAATTAATTCGCCGTAGTGGACTTTAAATAATAAAAATATACAAAAGAATAAAAAACTGGAAAAAAAAAAAATTCTATATAAAAATAGGTAAATCGACTTTTCACATCGCAAACACCTGTCAGTCACAGTCTCAATCTTTATTATTTTTTTTTTTATAAAATATATATTTTTAGAATACTTTTAAATAAATTTTCGAAGAATTCTTTTTATCGTCGAAAAAAAAATAGTTTTGATTCAATCGTTTTTGAATTTAAATTGCTAAGTCGAATACTAACCTATACTTTTCCGGTAATAATTTTGGGATAAATTAGTGTTTCGAAATCTATTTTATTATTATTTTTTTCTTTTTTGATTTCTGTAGAACTTCAGTATATTTCGAGAACAACCACAGAGAACGTCACCACCCGCTCCGATTAACAACAACCAAGCTCCGCCCCATCCCGAGAATGTCCACGTTCGTCTTTCTTTACCAGATGTGCATATAGCCGAAGAGGTGCCTCCATCCCAATCGAGTTATTCCCTGCCAACAGTCAGAAGACGTTCTCCTACCGTCAGTCGCGCAAGATCCATGGATGCTCGAGCCATACCACGTCTCTCCATCTGCACCCGTTCTGACAGTCAACAGTCTACCAATAACGAATTGCGCAGTCCTCTGTCTCCTCATCTGAGAACCCCGTCTCCCGATAACCTATCGCCTTTTTCAGACGCAGTTTTGCGACCCCCCTCTCCCGGTACATCTGGAAGACCAAAATCACTGTCACCTCTATCTCCACTACTGTCGCCAGCCTTTTCTCTTCCATCGGATTCCGGTGTCAGTCCGGGAGCTGCTAGTCCATTGGGTGAGTTTAAACAACAAAAAATATATATATCTGTAGAAAGATGATTTTCGGGAATAGTAAATTCCGTCAAGTGTGTCAGTTGTCAGAAGTTATGCCGTCATCTATATTCGTACACCTTTACCACTGTCCCGATTCTTACCTCTCTCCGAAAGGATTACAAAAAAAGAAAATATAAAAAAAATATGTATAGTCGTTTATTAAGGTTTTCGAACTTTAAAAAAACTGTTTTTCTTTCATTTTCTTGATTAAAAAATCAATTAAAAGTCTCAGGTGATCTCGAGTCTCAGGTAAAGAATAGAAAGATCTGATAATATCTGAAAATTTAATAAATAATTAAAATCTATCCTTTATCAAAGAATTTTATTTGAACGATGAAAAATTTGCTCTTACACTTGATACACTTGTCAAAACCAACTGGAGAAGACGGATGCTTTAATGATCAGTCGTCAATCCTTGTAGGATTATATATATACAAATATATACTCATTGCAATTATATATATATATATAATAAACATTTCTCTTTCATATATTAAGACATAAATCTTTCATATAATCTAGGATAAAATTATTCATTAAATATATTTTTTAATTCTTCAGAGATTCATCTCTGAAGAAATAAAAAATATATTTAATGAATATATTTTTTTCAGAGATTGTTGATCCATTTATTTAGTGATGATTTATATAAGATTAACCGTTACTCGATTATTTTGACAACTCACTATTGCTTGATTTAATTGCTATTTATTGTGCAATTAATTTAACACGATTAATCGTCGGATAATTGCAATTAGTTGGAGACCTTTTGTCACTTATTTGTTTGTATTTATAATTACTTTCTGATAAGCGGAAGAGATCTATAATGAATTGGTTACCTTATAATTGTTTTTTTTACTATATGAATTATAAATATTTGATAGATTATTTCTAGTAATCTTAGTACTGTATGGTGAAAGTATAATATATTTTGTTTTTAAATTTTGCGTCCATAATATAACGAAGTATGACTGGGCATTACTTAATTAATTTAAAAACAGAATATTTTTTTACTGTAGTAGATTCTTACAGCGATTTTTCACAGACCGAAGGAATTTTTTTTAGTTTTAAAATATCTCTTGTTTGTATAACTATGCTGTAGTGTTTTTTAAGTACAGTGTTCAGTAAAGAAGACTTTATTAATTTAATTTCAGGTACAATACAACCTGACCTATATAAAAAGAAAGACAACGTATTTTTCCAATCGACACAAGGCAATCAGGAAAAGCCAAAATGTGGACGACTTCATTACAAACTCAAGTACGATTTCGATCGTTCGGATTTGGTCATACACGTGATCGAAGGTTGGTGAGAATTATAAAACTTGCATTTACATTACTAATCGACTATCACTGTTACTTATATAAAACATGGCATCTTTTCCAGCTTTGGATTTGGGTATACTAACAGAAAACGGTTTCAATGATCCCTACGTCAAGGTGAGCATGATACCCGAAGTAGATAACAAGCAGAGACAAACAGAAATAAGAAGAAATTCCACCGATCCCTACTTCGACGAAATATTTAAATTTCCTGTTACGTACGATGAATTAGCCGAAAGAACTCTTTTGCTACAACTCTTCGATTACGATAGGTTCTCTCGCAATGACGTCACAGGAGAAGTAAGCATTCCTCTGATGGACGTCGATGTGACTACTGAAGTAGAGATATGGAGCGATCTAGATAAGAGACAAAAAGTAATATTCTGTAACTTTTAATTGATTTTTTATCTCGTCAGATTACTCACATATCGATTTTCGCGTTTTTTTTTTTTTAAAGGTTTCGACTGACCGTCCAGAAATTCTATTGTCTCTTAATTACTTACCTTCGGCGGGTCGATTGACAGTGGTAATTTTAAAAGCTTCGAATTTAGTGGCTCCTACTTCTAAAGAGATACCAGGTAAATTGTTTTTATAAGTTTAGTTTTTTATAAATGCAGTGTTAACTCTTACTATAACATTCTTTGTTTATCCATAGATTCGTTCGTTAAAGTGAGTTTAATGTACGGAGAGAAAAAATGCAAGAAAAAGAAGACGTCGATAAAGAAACACTGTAATAATCCAGTGTGGAACGAAGCTCTCTGTTTTGACATAGCCGAAGAGGATTTAAAGCAAAGTCGATTGATTATTAACGTTCTCAACTGTCATCACGGAAACAGCGTACCAGCTTATGGAACTTGTGTTCTGGGTGTAAACGAAAACGGAACAGATGCTGCACATTGGAACGATATGTTGTGTAACCCGAGAAAATCTATTGCAATGTGGCATCCGTTGTACATGTAATCGTGTTGTGCCGTTTTCTATCTGTTGTTTCTTTGTTCGTGGTTAAGGAAGTCGGTGGCCTTCTTGTTATTCGTCCGCTTGGCTTGCTCAACGATTAGACATCATCGGATGGTTTTAGATTGTTACACATCGCTAGTGATGTTCGTTTTAACAGGGGAAACATTTGTAAAAAAACAAAGAAAGGAAACATTATTTGGATGAGACGAGACTCTTAAAAAGTATAAAGAACCGAAGCAAAGTAGCATTAAAAATTTACTATTTTCATCACATGTGTTACACGTTTGTATGAATCAAGAGATTTTTAAATAGTTATTTATACCAGGAAATGTTGAAGATTTCGCTCTAAAAAAAAGGGGGAAAAACACTCATTATATCCGTTATTAAAGACAAAAATGTAAAATGTTAAAATGTTTATTAAAATGCAACATTTCTCTGATGAGAGAGAGAGCGAGAGAGAGAGAATAAGGGTTATTATTTTCAAAGAAAATTAAGATTTGAAGTACTTTCTTCAAAATTGTTAAGGCATAAAATTCGTAATTTCCATTAAAAAAACATCTTTAAATCTTTTATAACCTTTCCGTAATTAGACTAAAATATTTATTTTATTTATTATACGAATTATTATTTAATAAAGTACAAACATATTAAACAGAAAACACCGATTTCGGACTCGTTATAACGACACGGAACTTAAAAAAAGACTTGCATTTATGATGTCGAATCAAAGGAGTTTTAAAAAACTGTGGTGTAACGATATGTTTTTAACCATTAAAAAAAATTCGCTTGCATCAATTATCCTTCGCAAGAAAATAAAAAAAAAATTAATTTATTACAAACTGATATCAAAAAAATTAAAGCATTTACCCACTGCACGTGTTAAATACCTCCCTCCCCCGTTTTCTATCAATTAAAAATTTCAGAAACTTGCACAGGTATCCTAAAATAATTTATATATAAATATACAGTATATATATACATACATATATAACCTTTGATACCATAAAAAAGTATTCTTAATTTCCCCAAATTTTGTACTCAGATTATTGTACAAATGCACTGTTAAATGAAAAAAAAATTAATAATAATAATAATAATAATAAAATTATAGATGTTTTTATTGTAAATGTATAAATGAACGAATGTGGTTGGAAAAAATGATCAAAAAAAAAAAAAACGTGTTATTGACTCTGCAGTATATGTCATGTGTAAATAAATAAAAAAAAAGAAGTGTAAATAAATTATATCAAGGGATTTTTATAATGTTTGTCTGTAATATTTGTAGATAATTATCGAATAAGTTTAAAACAAAAGGTGTATACAAGTTTTATTTTGCGTTAACATATATATTTCTACTTAAACTAAACAAGTAAGAAAAATATAAATTATGAAAGATGAAGCTGAAGATTTATATAAATTATGGTGAAAATTAAGTGCAGCCAGATCGCGTATGATAAAAAAAAAAAATACTGGTTGTGTATGTGCGAGCGCGTTATGCGCTTTTTTTTACATTAATACTTATTAAATTCTAAATATAAATCGGTTATTATTCATTTTTTACCTTAATTAATCAAACGAACCGATGAGTTGAAGACAAAAACAGTGAAGGTAATAATATCGATCGGAAACGGTTGTCAATGTATATATATATATATATTTTTTTTTTTTGATCGTGCTGATCGATAATAAATTAATATTAGTTTATTAAAGAGTAATTATGCTAGTTGACTTATCATGATTATTAAGCATTCGTTCACGGAGATTAATTATCGATACATTTATTATTACGTTAAATGCCAAAGGGAAGGAGAGAGAAAGTCACGTGTGGTATGACGTCAGGCGAGCATTGGTAATATTCTCTCGCGTCGGAATGACGCCATGTTGTACGGAGTGAAATGCCGGTTAGGTAGAGGCGAGAGTGATGACGATGACGATATTTCCCAAACTTGTAGAACTTAAAAAAGAATGAAATGTATAAAGAGTAAACGTAAAACAATCTAGAGAGTAAAGGTAAGTCTCCTTCGATTTTTATTTTAAACACACCGGATGTTAAGATTGTAAAAATGATTCAGCGTTCGGTTGAACGTTTATGACAGTTTCTTGTGTTTTGCATACTTGCATATAGCACGCCCGTGTAATGTTCTATAGATTTCTCGTTAAATCTATAACCAAAAACAATCGCTGACGTCACACTTAGTCACGTGTTATTAAGAGTCTTAACAGTAGTGGTTACACTACCGCTGATGTCATTGGTATGATGTCATCCACTGCACGTCTATAAATTAAAAAATAAAGTAACAAATGGCAGGTTTCGAACGCCTGTAAAAGACGCATTCCCGCACAACTTCTCAAACTACAGGAGAAGCTAGAATTAGTGATAGATCGATAAATAAATATTCATAGACGAATCTCTAATTGTACTTCCGAACTCGTTAATATCTAATTATACCGAGTAGTAATGACAATGACGAATTGTTTTAAATGATATTTATAGATCGTTTTATATAGTTTTAACAAAACCGTGCATAATTATGTAGCGTGTTTAATCTTATATTGTCTTTGTGAATTTTATGATATTCTTCATGTATAATCAAGTTCTGCCACGTGTTCGATCAATGCTTTGATGGGATTGATAAAGCCGTCGTTAATGCTTTCTCATCCTAAAGATTAACTTATCTTGTCTGGCCGATATGAGTTTGTTTATGTCTTCCTAGATGATGAGAGTTTAACGATATTTATTCGGCGAAAGTGGTGACATTTTACGATCCGCTTTAATTAACAATTCAATTTCTAAACGTCGAATTTCTGCTATTTTCAATTAAAATTTTCAAATTATCTTTTAATATTTGCGTGTGTATTCGAACCGTTTATCTATTGAAATCCGATAATAGCATTTTTCTTCCTTTCATCATCCGAGATTTTTCTCCTATTTACAAGAACATCCCTCAGGGCACGCCATTTCCCTAGAGTGGAGAGAGAATTGTCGTAATTCTTGCTGAATGTTGTGATGAAAGTATTTGTCATGCTATTCTGCTGGATAGTCGGATGCTATTAATAATGTCGAACGAATGTTCACGCTCAAGAAAATTTATCTATTCGTTCATTTACATACGACGAGTCGCGTTGTTTTTAGCGATGTAATGGAGATCATTACGGATGTGTTGACCTTTATCGATGCGCTCTCTGATATACAACAAAAATCATTAAAAACTTGACGTTGTTCTAACATCAGAAGAAAATTTTTATTCAAAGACAGACAAATTAGAGAGATATTTTTATATAAATTTTTTATCTTATCTTCTATCTATTCAAACATTTTTTTTTTATATTATTTAATCTCTGACATTTTTCCTAATTTAGCCAAAATTTCTGCCAAAAATATTTCCTTTTTAGAACCAGAAAAAAAAATCTATTCTATATAAATAAATTTCAGAGATAATATTGAAAGAATGACATTTTTTTTACATGAAACTAATTAGAGAGATACGAGAGAAGGCAGTAAAAATACAGGCGGCAATTTTCTTAATTAATTAATTAAATTTTTATATTTTAAAAAAAAAAAAACATTAAGTTTAACGCTTTATTTTATCGAAACAATATTAAGTAATGCGTTTACTGTTTGGAGAATATTAAGGAATTAATTATCCCACTGTTTAAACTAATTATTTTTAAAAAAATGTAACTCAAAAATAATTATTATTTCTTTAATTCTAGGTCGATAAGACTTAAAATTATCACCTCATGATGAGCGATTGGGTAGTAGCTATTGCCTTGATTAGTATTAGTATACTCGTTACGGCCATACTACTAGGTCTTTGTCGTCTTCTTGGTGGATGGACGTGGTTAAGAGCTTGGTTTACTGGAAACAGAGAAGAAACAGCTTCGTTAACTAAAGGTGGACAATACAGCGCTAACGGGTATATGGTGGGTAACATTTTTTTTTTTATCTGTTGACAAAAACAAATGCCATACTTTAGCTCTCCCCTAAACTGACATTCTGTTTATATAAATTTTTAGATGAATTCAGAATCTGATATTGCCTTAGATTTGAGTGGAAATTATCGACATTACGATAACGTAGCTAACGACATGAAATTCATCCAAGAAGAAAAATTTACCATAGAAGCACTCCCACAGAAAGAACAAACAGAAACCCCAAAACCAGAAAATGGTTACTCTGCTCCAAATAGTGATCTGTCAGATGCCTTACGTAAAAACAAAATTTAATTAATTATTATTATTATTATTATTTTTTTTTAATTTAAAATTTCCAAATTGTTTTTAAGAAGTTTTTATAAATTAATTATAATATGACGAAACGACAATTTTTTTTTTTTATAACACGAAATTTAAGAAAAGAAAAATCGTTTTTGTGTCGAATTTGTTTATTAAACGATTTTTATTTTATTTTTATTTTTTCAAATTTAATGACCGAAATTAAAATATAATAAAGATTCGATTTAAGTAAATTATTAAAAGAAAATATAATTCGGAAAAAAATAGTTTAAGATTTAATAACTTATTAATTATCTAAAAGCTATAAAATTTTAGAAATTTAACAATTTTATAAACACTAATTACATGTTTATAATTAAATGCAATTTTTCTTTCGGTTCAAATTAATTTTGATTAACTGAATTCATAAAAATTCAAAACTTTCTCTAGCCGCCTGTAATGGCTGACTCTACCTACTTCGTGCATTCTGATCATTAAGGTTTTTAATTAAAAAACTTCTTTAAAACAAAATAATATTCGTCTTTAATTGCAAATTGTAATTATTAATATTAATTAAATTCACTCTAATATATATTTTTTTTTCTCATAATTTCGACTTTTTAATTTAAAGGAAACATATAATTTTTTTCCCTACTATGTTAGATAGTTAAAAACGTTGGGGATGTCATCGATATCTTCGATGATGATAACAATAATAATAATAGAAGGAATTTAAAATTTTCATTTTCAGTCTTTGATACAACTTCCACATCACCTCTCCAGCGTGCCCTTTCCTGTGACAGCGTTTGTTCAGATACGTCTGTCGTCTTAGAAACCCTAGAAGTCCCACAAAGCAATGGAGAGTTAGAAATCGGGTTGGAATACGACAAGTAATTAATTTTTTAATTATAATATTGTAAAGTTATTCGTAATTATAGAAAAATATACGTAGCGATTTTTCATTCAAAACTCTATTAACAAATTACAAAGCTTTTTTTATAAACCATTTTTGCGTATAACATTTTTTATGACAAAAAATTACAGAATATAAACAACTTGGATTTATATTCTGCGGTTTGAAACATCATTAGGATCTATATAAATAGGTTCGGGCATTAACGGTATTGACATAGAATTTTGAACACTGTTAGCAATATTGTTCGAATGTTAATGCAATTTCTAGCTGGTTTTTTTGGAAACTATTGTGTCTTTGTGAGTTGTTTAACCGATTCCTTTGCTATGTATCCTCATTATTGAACTCACACGCGTGAAACGTGTAGTCGGAATTCTATCAATTTGAAGTTTAGCTTGTTTTGAACATGATTCAGAAACAGGAAACTGGTAAGACAGGATTTCTGAATTATTTTTAATCCAAAATATCAAAGGAGGCAATAATTGCGTCTTTGTGAATTGTTTAACCGATTCCTTTGCTATATATCCTCATTATTGAACTCCCACACGTGATACATGAAGTCGGAATTCTATCAGCTTGGAGTTTAGCTCTTTTTGAACACGATTCAGAAACAGGAAACTGGTAAAACAGGATTTCTGAATTATTTTTAATCCAAAATATCAAAGGAGGCAATATTTTGACTGCAGTAAAAGTTAGGACAACTATGCGCATTCCGTATTGATACAGATCGATCCTGTGGATGTTTTTAGCGCTCATTATAAATGCCGAAGACGATTTATGCAAATTTGTCGAGTCATCGCTATTATATCGAAGAGTACGATTAAATTTGCAATCATTATTAACTGTTACGACCTGATTTTAGGCACAGTAATCTTAAATAAAATTATTCACCATCACGGTTCGCGTCTTACAAAGAGAAATTTCTCAAAATGGAAAATGTACTCGAATCCTTTGGCACAAAATCATTATTAGGAAAGCAGCAGTGACAATAACATTTCGGTCACAATAATACACATAGCCTACTGCTACTGTACTCATGCCAAATAATAATAATAAAAAAAATGTGTTTGCCTTGCTTTTGGAAGAAAATTTATCTTTGTAATAGCATAAAACAGTAGATAGTTTGCAGTGAATTAGATTGCATAATTTCCATGTAGTTTTCAACATTATCTATTGAATATCCGCCAATAAGGATAATGGTGATCGTTATTGTTACGATTCAACGATACCGGATGATGTTTGTGATCAAGAAACTCGAGAAACAACACTTGCGACTTTATGATACACGAAATTTATAACAACGACTAATTAAACTGGGACATAAGCGATCAATGTCATCAAGACCTCTGATTTTGGTCAGTGGCCTTATTGCCTAATCCTTTTACATTAATGGTCAAATAATATCATTAACTATAACATTACACACTAGCCATATCTTCTGCTGATATATAATAACAATAAAGACTAAATTCCCTAGA
>WUQG02350137.1:0-18457 GCA_011317285.2 Androctonus mauritanicus | reverse complement strand
TACTCAACTTACGACCAAATCGTGTTACGACCGGTCTGTTGGAACCGATCGTGGTCGTAAGTCGAGAACTAGCTGTAGTAATTATTAATCTTGTGAATTATGACTTAATCAAAGTATTTAAACATTTGTATAAAAGTTATATTTATTATATATGCATTAAAAAATTATGCATGATTATATAATATATCTTTTTAAATTTTTCAGAGTTAACCATGCATTTTCTTGGAAATTCCTTAAAGTGCATATGATGGTATGTTTAACTTCTTTAATTCTTAATGTGACTAATATTTAAATTTTAAAATTCTCGAAAATGCTTTTATATATGAATTAAAGTCAGAATATTAAATCAATGGTGTTTGCTAAATTGAATCTCTTCTCATCTTATGAATCAATAAAAATCAAAAATCATTAAATGAAAGTATTTTAAATATATTCACATTTCCATATTTTATTCCACATTTATTGAAAATTTTATTACTGTTTCAACTATAAAACTGTTTCACGACTTTATAAGAAAATCATATAAACCATTGAGTAGGGCAGCATGCATATTACCTTTTGCTGGAAAATTTTTTTCTTCTTTTAACATCCAATTGTTCCACTCTGCTTGAACACCATCTTTAAATGGTTTGTTCAGGGACACATCTAAAGGTTGAAGTACTGATGTTAGCTCTCCTTGTATGATACCTATAATAGTGTTATTTCCTTGCCATTCCTTTTTTATGTTATCTGTGTTATGTGGCTTAACATATCCCATACTAATAAACTATGCTTACCCATATGTTGTATACTCCCTAGATGATGGTTCCAAACATTTTTAATCCAAAATTTCACTCCAATTTCATCTATCCATCCTTTTTCATGGACATGGACAAAAATTCCTGGGGAACTTCAGTTTTGACAATTTTTTTCTTTCAAAAATCATTAGATTTTATTTTGTATCATTGGCTATGCACAATAAGACTATTGTAAATCATGTCTTTTCATATCCAGTAGTTTTTACCAAAATACTTTTTAGGCCTTTTTAAATCTATTGTACAATTTTTGGGCATATCAAAATTCGTTGAAGTTTTGCCAATATTACCGAAATCAAAGTTTGCAAAAGAAATATACAAAGTGCAAAATTTGTATTATAAAAAATTTTGCAAATTATCTAAATCAAAGCATTGTCATTATCATATTATAAAACAATGAAAATTTAATATTTTGCAATAAAGATGTTCTGGCAGCTTCTGGATAATTTTAATGTTTTACTTTAAAACTAATCTCTTTCTTTCCAAAAAATGACTACACCAGCTAGTTGTGTCCTTAAAACTTTTACTGAATTCTGGGTTTACTTTGCAAAAACTGGGAATCTTCCCAAGTTTTCACTGTCGGTTCGACCCTGTGTTTCTGGTTTTCGATTAGAACTTATTTTAATAAGTATTGTAAGTTCGTTCATGTCCAACTACCGCATAACTGCATCAAAACATTGCTCCATAACTAGTTTTATTTTCACCAACAAAAATTAATACAAAGAATAAACTTACATACAAGCAAAATTTCGCTTCGTTTCACGGAGAAAAATAATAAACAGAAGTTTTCTTTTTTAACATTAAAAACACAACAGACCACGTTCGCCTGATGACACGTATC
Source organism: Androctonus mauritanicus (assembly GCA_011317285.2). Lineage (NCBI taxonomy): Eukaryota > Metazoa > Arthropoda > Arachnida > Scorpiones > Buthidae > Androctonus > Androctonus mauritanicus. Next base: position 16,822 of record WUQG02350137.1, on the reverse strand, counting down.
CCAAATGCCTGAGAAATGTTCCTCCACCATTAAAACCAACCGTCAAATAGTACAAAACGACCTCCAACCAACTGTCACTGTTTCTCTGTAACATCTGATGAGCGAGACACCAGCACCGTCTTCCGAACTCCTTCTTAATCTAAACCTCATTAACATATTAGTGCAATGCATAAAAAATAACATATAAAGTTTTCAATAGAACTAAATCCAACATTCAGTATTAATTGAAATAATATTTTACAAATCAAACAAACTAAAGGAGAATTCCAAATATTATAAGCAAAATTTAAATTAACTGCAGAACTAAACGAAATAACAAAATGGCGGCTCCCATCAACACTGCCCCATGCTGACACCGCCGTCCAGGTAAGACCGGAATCTTCACAAGGAAAGTTTAATGCAGTTCATTAATGTGAAAATTTGTAAAGTGAGGGAAACCTATTTGTACAGTGGTCCTTGTTTGATGTCAGTTCGCTATTACATCGCCAACAAAAACTAAATTAAGTCATTAAAAGTCAGAGTTTAAGATTGCAAAACAGAATAAAACCCTGTTTTCTTTCATTTCCCTCCATAATAGAGAGAAAAATGAAGTGGAAACCTATAATTTTTGAAAACAAAATAACCATATTTTCAAGTATATAATATTGTCAACAAACAATGACTGATTAAATTATACAGCACATAGGACTTTTAAGTGGAATGATTTGAGTGCAAACACTTTGGCTTTCCATTCAGTCAGAGGACCTGAGATCAAATTAGGAATCCGTCCCTTGGAAATCTATATGCTAAATCAATGAAATTATTATTTTTAGTTAATCTCATTTCAGTTAATATTGCAATTTTCAGAAATCTAAACTTTCACATTAAACAAGGATCAGCTACATTGAATTCTGTACTTCTGGGTTTGGTGTAAGAATCATTTTTGTGCTATGAATGAATTTCAGGAATACATTATATTAATAACAAGAGGAACATGCTTATTTTATAATGAAATTTTTTAAATTTTGATTATTTCAGTGTGAATTTATTAACTCATTTTAAATCATTTTCACAGTGTTAACTTTTAATGAAATTGTTAATTTTTATAAAAGAGCACAATATATATTATAAAGTAATTTTAATAATAATAATCCAGACTTTTTTCTCATAGATGACTGATTCTGAAAAACATTCATTCCTTAAACAAAATGCATTAACTTACAATTCATTATTAAACATAACTGTACATTATGTGATAAATAATTATAACCAATTCAAAGTAAGTATTTCAAATTATTCAATATATAATAATAAATTAATAATTTAAAAATTTTTTTAAATTATTCTAAATTATTATTATAGAATCTGAATGTATCTGTTGAAAAATTGATGAGAGATTTTACAGAATGTAATAAAACTGATACTTCAGCCAAAAGTATCGAAAACCGAACTTATTTGAAAGAACCAGGTAACAGTAGCAATCAGATAATAGAACCAGGTAATTTTAATGATAAGTTATTTTAAACAATGATTTAATAAATTAATTCTGTTGAATATACAGGTGTCCTTGGCTTATGACTACTCACATTTATATTGATGATATAATAAGTAAATTCTGTGATTGATCCATGCTATTCTTATGCATACATGTCCATATGCAATGGTCTGATGTATGAAAATAATCTTTTTTGTGGCTGATTCTCGTAGTTTCATATTTGTTAAGTTTATTACAATAATAATTAGAGTCCTAATAAAGATTGGTAATAGAGAATCCATCATTTTGAGCATTTCTAACTTGAATCAGAATTCAAACCACAACCCATCATAAGTCAAGGATTACCTGTAGTGTTATAATTTTATAAATTATTGTTAAGATATTTTAATTATCATAAAAGTACCAATTTTATATACAAGTTATATAAGCAAATCAGTTTAATAAAATTATTAAAAATTGATTAATCATTTCATTCAATTTTCTAAACAGATTTGTATTATTATTATCCAATAGATGGTGGCACCATAGTTCAAATTAAATATTAATTATTAATGTACAGATTATTCCAAATTTATTCAACAGGGGGAGTTAGGGCTTGTTTGGATTATACGTTTGGTTATCGTTAATCAATCCCATGTGGTTTACTAAAGATCTTTTATTAATGCTTTTTTAATATGAATTCAGATATAACTTTATGGATGACGCAGAATTTCATGATATAATTTTATATATATATATTTGTCATTAATAGCCTTTGTCTAATAATATAGTTTTTGAAATTTTAACTTTTAATATTATCTTTTAGTATTTATATTAAAACATAAATTAAATCAAGAATTATTCATTATTATTAGAGATTGTGCTTGCATTTTTTTTTTATATTAATAATAAAATGATTATTTCCATTTAATTTATAAAAGACATAATAATAATAATCTAGTTTTGATCGTTTTGAATATTCAGAAAGATATAAAATCATATAATGGAAAGGGTTATACGATCGATTTGTTAATCTAGATTAGTTAGTTTTCTTTGAAAAATGATCTAATAATTTTAAATTTATTGAATATTGAGAAATAGAATTTATTCTATAATGTAAAATAATAATGTATATATTAAAATAAATGTTAATAAACTATTTTTACTTTTCTTTTAGTTCATGGTACAGCTTTGGGTCCAAAAATTGAACGTGAACCATCTATTAATATTCCAATAGAAACGAGAGCAAAATTAGCTGGACTTAAGCCTAATACTAAATATAGAATAACTATTTATGCAACGACTAAAGTAGGACAAGGAATGCCTTACTTTATTGAACTGAAAACAAATAAAGAATCAGATATTCGTAAGTTGAGATATTCGTTTTGTATATAATAGATGATATGGAATTAGGAAAAATATGTTCTTATACAGTTAACATAAAAATAACCAAAATAATTGATTAATACACTTCAGTTATAGATTCAAATAATTTGAAATATTTTCAATAATAAACATTTTTTCACAAGTCACTTTCTAATCATATTCTTCTTACTAATTGTCAGAGACATTCCACATTCTTTCATAAACTACCCACATCTCTGGTGGGATCAGCCAGACTGGAAGATAGAATTAACAGGCTAGCTTGAACTTTGAGGCTTGGATCTGGATTTTAGTTTTATGTATTGCTGGATAGAAAGTCTAATGTTTATCCTTGTGATTAGTTCAGTCAATTCAGTGATGGTGTTAAAAATATTTTCTATTAGTTTTTAATTTGAAAATGACTATAAATTATGTCATAAGTCAATTTTTCAAATGTTCTTTCTAAAAGATTAACCCATATCTTCATTTAACTGCTTTATAACATTAAGGCTATCAATAAACCAGTAAATTAGCACTCTTTAGCAATTATTACTTTAACAAATTATTATTCTTAACAAACATTTTTGATGGAGCTTCCACAGTCATCAGGATACTAAATCTTTGAAAACAAAATGATAAAAGAACATCTCATTGTGTGTGTTTGTTAGGATTTTCTTATATTTTATATAATTATCAGTAAAAGTAAAGCAATAATTGAACAAATAAGTAACAATATTGCTTATTTTAATAGAATTAACCAAAATTTTTGTATTATTGACAATATTTTTTCAGTTTTATGAATTCTAAAGCTCTTCTCCTGAAAATTTCATGTTTCACTTAAAATTTCAAAAATAAATTTATTTCATCCCAAAACTAAAATAAGATTAATAAAATTTAATAGAATAGAATGCAGAATTGATACGATTTGATAAAAAAATAATCCAAATTCTACTAAAATGATTCATTCAAATTATCTAATTTTAAAACGTTTCAGCAATCAAATGCTTTAGGAACCATCATTGGATGTACGTATTTTCAATCAATAAATGCAAAAATACCAACCCACAATAGCTGCACTGGGTAATCCAGGATTGAATTTTTTTGAATTTATCTTTTTTTTGTTCCACTTCCACGATGTATATACATGCCAATAGACTTCAACAGGTTAAACCCTCTTCACATTTAATTTTTTCATTTCTGAGGATATTAAATAGCCCTCTTGTATGTATGATCTTTTTATTTTGTTTTCTTACTGTTTTATTTGTTCTATTTTGAGTTGACATGTAACTTTAACAAACTGATTCTCTTGCAGCCTAGTGAGTTTGTCCAGTAACTTTGTCAATTGTATTTGCTGTGTGTTATTCTTACTTTCGTTAGTTTATAGTATATTGATTCCATAAATTATCTGCTTATAAACATGATTTTCCCATAAAAAAATTATAATTCTGTTAACCTCCTCATTCTTAATTGTTAGATTGCTACAATTGGTAATAGCTCTCTTAAAATAAGAATAAAAGACCACTAGACCATGATGAGATTATAAATGAATTATTCCTATAAATATTTGTTCTACTTCAATTTTGACATCCAAGAAATGCACTGTGGTGGTAGTTGTGTGTTCCATTCTTAGCATCAAGCCATATGTTTTATCAATAATGTTTCAGGCCAATGCATATTTTTAATTTTGGGAAATTAGTAAAAATTATACTTCAATCATTAAATAAGAAATGACACCACTTTAGCTCAAATTTAAAATAATTAATTATTAATCAAATAGATGATGGCACCATAGTGTAATTAATAAATAATTATTAATTTGGCAGTTTAATTCTAAAATAGTACACTAGGCTAATTTGGCTAGTTTAGGATTATTTGATTAAAAAAAAAATCCCTGTTTAAGTTAAATTATGTCGAATAAGATTCTTTACTGAGATGAAATGGTTCAAATTTATTAGGCAATAGCCAATTAATAAAAACTGATTAATTTTCTAACGAGTCAGTAAAGCCGATTGTCAATTACCTATTAATTAATTGATGCACGTCTGTTCTATATTCCGAAAAAATAATTTTGTATCAGAGTTAAATATAAATTCTATTCTTGTCATAGATAATTAACAGAAAAATATTTATTTACAGCTCCTGATGCACCAGAATTTAAATGGCACAATTTACCAGATGAAGAAGGCAAAGCTGGTGTCCTTGTTACCTGGATGCCAGCAGTAGAAGGTAGACCTGGAAGCCATTTTTTTGTACAGTATAGGAGGAAAGGTAAAGTTTAGTAATTACACTATTGATGAACATAAAATATTTCAGTAAACCAATATAAGTAAAGAATTTTTGTATTAATACATGAATATTAAGAAATGAGGCATGAATTGTGATTAAAATTATATAATTATATGTTTTTTTAATATATATTTATTATTTTCTAATCACTTTGTTGAGAAAGTATTTTTAGTTCTGATTAACAATTCTACATTTAATATTATGTAAGTTATATTAACATCTTTTGGTCTATTTTCTTTAATGTTTATCTGGATAAAGAAGTTTATTGAGAGTGTTTTTTTTATATTGCATTCAGCAGATACTTATCTATATCTGATGTATGCAAACATTTATCATCATCAAAAAAATATTGTTAAAAATAATGAACAAGGTAATATAATTTAATCTTTATTCAAATCTTTATTGCTATTTGCAGAATAATATTATTTTACATTTCAATTCTTTAGTCTTTATTGCAGACATTTTCCTGTAATCAGAATAAATATGTTTCTGAATATGTGATTTTATTTAACGGATAAATATACCAGTAGTAAAAGTCTATGTACAATCAATTCAATACTACTCAGCAGTTATTAACTTCACAAAATGCTAAGTAATGCTGAACTGATTGTAGATAGACTTTCACTAAAGTAAGATGATGAATATCAGTAGTTATTTTAGATTTATCCTATAATAGATGTTTTTAGTTTAGATTATTTTGATCATAATTCTAAGGATAGGTATATTCTGTTTAACATATTTCCATTGTAACATAATCAGTTTTTCTACCTGTTCCTATTATAACATGTTGATGATGATGATGACAAAAATTTTTATTATTTCAAAACTGACACTATAGCGAAATCTAAAATGACTGACACCATATACTGCAGTATATATCATATGATAATTTGTTTTTATATTTCACCATCATAAACAATCCATTTTTTTAATATAAGTAGTTACCCATATTTGTTGTATTCTAAGACAAAAAAAAATCTAATTACTTTCAAATCAAGATATATCGTACAATTAACATCAAATGCAATTTTTCATTGACCATTTGGAAGAAAAAATCATCACTTATGTACAGTTGGAAATATTAGGATTTTTTCTTCACAGTATTTTTCAAAGAACAGAATGAAAGATAAAAAAGCAAAATCAAGCAAAAGTGCAAATGAAATTTTGCTGTAATTAATGAAATGGGAAATATATCCAGCACCCAATGATCATTTGAAGTACAAATCTTGTGTCCTGGATAAGTTCATAATAATAAAAATAATCAGTATTTGCTTATTGACTAGAATTTGCCATTGAAAATAACACAAACTTGATTGAAAATATTGGAGATACATCATACATCATACAATGATCCCCAAAACTGTAGTCTATCAACATGATTTATTAAAATATCTGTAATATTAAATCATTTTTTATTTTTGTAAAAATAAAAAAAAAATTGTTTTCAACAAACTAAATATAAAATTATTTCATTTTCAAATTATAAAGCTGTTTTATGGATAGTATTTTTTGCTAACAGAATGATTTCTCAGATTAATTTGATTTGAATCTGTGAAAAATTACAGTTTTCATTTTTAAAAAAATTATTCTGTTGTTATAAATTATTATATTAAGATTATTTATTTTAGGTGAAAGTCTGTGGGAAAGTACGCCTCCAGAAGAAATTAAAGATACCACTGTAGTTCGAGGTCTAGAATTAGGTACATTATACGAAATGAGAGTAGTATCTGTCGATGGTAAATATCAAGTACCTAGTAAAATAGAGGAAATAGATACAGGTGATTTAAGTAAGTATCAGACTATATATTTTTATGGAAAAAATTAAAAATCTTTACTTTTAACTATTTTTTAGTGTATATACAAAACATTTTTATCATTTTTAGCTATAGCAGCTCCAGATTCTGCAGATGATGTGGCGACTGCTGCTTGGTTTATTGGAATGATGTGTGCTATTGCTTTATTGCTGCTACTATTAATTGTTGTATGCCTCATAAAGAGAAATAGAGGAGGAAAGTATTCTGTTCATGAGAAAGAAGTTGCTCAAGGAAATGATTTAGATTATCCTGATGATGGAGGATTTAATGAATATAGCAAACCGTAAGTTTACCAACTCGTATAAAATATAATTTTATTAAAAATAATTGATTTTAATTTTTTCAAATTATCAAAAATTTGAAATGTTCTATTTTAAATATTCACTCTGAATCATTAAGTACAGGCAATCTTCCATGAACAAATTTTTTAAAGCTCTTTTGGGCCATCTTTTCCTGATAGGACTGGAATCCTACTTTTCTCTTAGGCAATGTAGTTGTGTGTGTGTTTGTGTTTGTTTAAAAAAAGCACGTTTGTATCATTGCAATGTAATTATTTCCATTTTATGCCCTCTGTTATAATTTCCATAAATGTTTGTTTTTCACTGAATTATTTGTTTTGTGTTTAGTATAGCTAGTTGTTTTTGCTTTTCTGGAATGCTTTTGTTTTAGAATTACAATTCGTTTTTCATCTCTGATTTTCATTCTTCAGATTTTAGCTATATAACTTCCAGCAGATCTTTTAACTGTTTCTAGATTTTATTGGAGTATAGTACAGCATTGAATGAAACAGAGACTGGATTGTAATGAAAATCTTTTTAAATGAATAACATAGTAATCTTTCCCTCTGCCATTCATCTTCTAGAATGAAAACTCAAATCTTAAGATTGGGGGATCCTTTAGTCATTAATAGATATTAAAATTTAAATGAAAATTATTATAAGAATAATTTTCAAATTCATTTATAATAATAAGATTACACAGTCAACTTGGTGACAAATTCAGTGGTGATAAAAATTATAATAAAAACATTTCTGTTAAATTTATTTTACGAGTAATTAATATTTTCGTGTGATTAGGAATGCTATTAATATATAAAATCCTTTGTATTGTTATAAGCATAGGTGCCTGTTCCATGGAGCAACAGGATCAATTATATTGTGGAAATTTGAACATTGGGGCAAATCTATTTTTTGCTGCTCCATGTTATTTTATATTTAATGATTATTTGCATTTATGATGATTTATGCACTGTTAATATCAAAATGACTTCATTTTTGTACAGAGTGGGCCATAAGTCACATTACACCTCATTTCATAAGTACGACAGATACTGTCATTTTCTTTATAGCATGACATATATTGAACATTATGTATCTAGAATATCATATGAGCACCATTGTTATCATAGCACAATTAAATATGATGCCGTGTTCAGCAAGAAGTTTTGTGGAGAAAATGTGATACTTCTGAATGCTTCTGTCACAACTGTCCACAGTTTGGCTATTGTTCAGTATTACTGTAGACTGACTTTATCTTTAATGAAATCCAACAAAGTGTTGTCTGAAGTGGATAAGTCAGGCTTCCTTAGTGGCCAGGCCAGGGCCTCCACTAAGGAAGCCTCCGATATGCACCCATTCCACGTGTTTGGAAATAATTCATTAAGGCATTCTTGAACTCTACTAGCAAAATACATGAGGATTCTGTCTTGTTGAAGGATTATGGTACCTGCTATTCCAATTGCCGTGAGCTGAGGGTAGAGCCATTGTTGAAGATTTTCTTCATATGACTACTCATTAACAAATCCATCAGAAATGTTTGAAGAGGAGAAGTATGCTTGCCACCACAAAACTTCTTTCTGAACATGGCGTCATATTCAAATTGTGATATGATAATGATAGTTCTCATACTGATATTCCATACGCACATTGTTCAGTATATGTTATGATATAAAGCAAATGACAATATCTGTTGTACTTGTTGAAATAAATGAGGTGTAATGTGATTTATGGTCCATTCTATAATTTTTTGTGGAAAAAAAAATAAATAAATATTTGAATATTGATAACTTTGCCTGTGACAAAAACTAAAAACAAATGCTGCTAATTACAAGTTTTAATGGTTTTTCAATATTAGGTGAAAGTGATAGAACAAAAAATTTTTCAGAAGATTACTGTTGCAAATAATAGTTAATCTTTAGTAGTACTACTGCTCACTCTATTTTTTTGAATTTAACTTAAGATATAGATTAGAAATGTTGCCAACCATGAATATTGTCTGAAATGAGCATGTTTGAAAATACTTATCACAGAATTTTAAATAAGCACACCATTATAAATCAAGAAATTCTTGATTGATCAATGTAATTTACATGTATAGGAGGTCATTGCAATGATCTGATGTATCTTTTTGTGTCTGGTTCTTATAGTTTTGTGTTAAATTTATTACAATATTATATTGTATCATAATAAATGTTAGTAATAGAGCAGTCCATAAATTTAGGCTTTTTCCAACTTCGACTTCAAGTGTCACATCCTGAATTCAAACTGAATCCCATTAGATGTTAAGGCATGTGTGCGTGCACATGTGTACATGCCTATATATAGCAATATAATTCCTAAAAATTGAAACTTATGACTTTACAATCAGTAGTAATTGGGTATTTATTATTAATAAAGTGATTATAATAAAAACCACAAAATGGTTTATTTGTTTTTTCTTATTAGGATTACTTATTTCTGATATTACTTTTCAACAAATAAAATATAATAGCTATTTTTTTTTTTCTTTTATCATCATGTTTATTCATATATATTCTAAAATCAATTGTGATGTCTATGTGTTTTATCATTTTATTTATTTTTTACTCCAAATAAGCACTCTTTGGCAGCAATTCAATGGTTAAACAGCTTTTATTTCGTACAAACGCTTTCGGCGGTTGTCACCCGCCATCATCAGGTACGAGGTTCTCAACATAACGCTAATAGAATAGAACAATATTATGGAACATAGAACGTTAATTTCAAAATTCGAGTCATAAAATATGTTTGATATTAGAAAATAAGGCAGTTTGAGATACACGAATGAGTAAAAATATCACAGCATATCTAATTATTTAAGATAACACTAGTTGTCTTTTGTCACAATAAAATTCCAGAATATGACATATAATATCATAATTGCCTTTGTGATATGAGTATGAACATAACCCGTTCACACATTTCGTTTATAATTCAAAATCTACCATTTGTCGAGCTCATCAACTGAACAATGCTAAACTCATCAACACTGTACAAATACTGTTTTTATGCAATATATGTTATTTATTGTATCAATTTAGAAGTTTATGTTCAAATCACTGAAATAAGAAATGCCTGATTATATAATGAGAAAATTTTTGGTGGAGGCTATGCAATTTTGAAATACTACAGCAACATGTTAAAACACATGTTTCTTGATAGTTATTTAAGCCAAGTACTATAGTCACTGTGGCAAAAATTAAACTTGCTGTAACTTTGGTCCTAAGTTAAATATTATTAATCTGACATTTGAGAAAAGTATTCAATAGGCTACAGATTGCCAAATTTGAAGTTTAAAATCCAATTAATAACAGAATTAAAGCAGTTTAAAAGTTGCAAAAATCAACAAAAAAGCATTATTTTTCTTCTCCTCTTCAGACACTATTGAAAATTTGGACTATAGATATTTCTTAATTACTTGAGATTACCTGAAAATTTTTTTTGTATTAGATATTTTTGATTGGATATAGTTGTACATTGTGATGATGAAATAATTTAATAACAGTTACAATATTTAAAATTTTTTTATAATTTTTCTGAAATATGAAAATAAAATGATATGTTCATATATAAGAAAGTCTGTAACTTGAAAATCTGTATTACCATGTAAAATTACAATATTGCAGAGCACACTAAATAATAAATACTAGCCATGTCTGTGCAAATAATTTGAACGTAATAAACAGTCAATGTCCTGTTGTCTTTTCCATTAACGATGTGCCATGAACATCCGATTTTTAAACCTAACTTTTAAATCATATTCCTTATTAATAAATATACAAATACGTACATTTTAAATTCTGTATTGTTAATAATTGTGGAAATTCTTAAAAAAGTAATTTTTACAATCATTAATTGATTTTAATTATTTATCTTTCTTATAGAAGAATAGATAGCCAAAATATTCCAAGAGGAAGTAGAATGTCATTAAGCAGTAGTTTAAAAGGTGCGGAAAGTGATACAGACAGTATGGCTGATTATGCTGAAGGAGAAACCGGACAGTTTGGAGAAGACGGCTCCTTCATCGGACAGTATGGTGCAAAAAAGAAGAAAGAAGAACCAACATCTCCATCAGCCTTGGCAACATTTGTATGATTTCTAGTTGTCCATTAATGACATTTCATCCATATAAATCATTTACAATTGGTTTTTGTTATCGCAAGGCCTTAGTCCAGATAATAATTTTTGGTTCTGTAGATAAAAATGATACATTTAAAAATTGACAATTGACTGCCAAAGAAATTAACTGTAAATGTGAAGACCATGCTCATTGATGTTTTAACTTTGCCCACGTTCACATTCCGTATTTTTATTTTTTTTTTGTAACTCGACTCCTATTTTCAGTTATATTTGTACAGTATCTATAAGAGTATAAGATACTGAGACAAATATTTAAAATTATATATATATATATTTACATATCTTATATATTAAATTTGATAACTATATGTATAATTTATTTTAGATTTTCCATGAGTATGCATAAATAATTTGTCAAGTTGACAAAACAAATCTCATTCCAATTTTTTAAACTGTTTAAAAAAAAAAAAAAATTAATTATTAAAAGTTCTCGTTGAGGAATAGTTGCAACTAATTTTCATTCCTCTTTCGTTCCGACTGTGGCAGCTATTCTAAGATCACAAATTTGTATTATTAAATAGTCATACTGATGGAAAAGCTAAGACATTATTTTATTTGTACTAATATTTAAATATGGTGATTCTTAAAGTAGATCAGTTCTCATTATACATAATTTTATTGTTGTTTATAAAAGCTATGCGGATCAGTAGTAGATTTTTGCAAATTAAAAGTACAATCTGACAGATTTGACAAATATTGAATAATCTTAACAGTAATTAAAAAGTACAAAATTAAAAGAAAAGTTGAATTTAGCGGACTATAATCACGAGTTTCTTATAAAAAGAAAAACTTTTATATATATATATAAAAAAAAAAACTTTCTATTTACATTCTTAAATTATATCTTTTTTATTATAGAAATAATTTTATATACATCCAAATTTCTGTGCAGTTCTCTCACAGCAAACAGACACAGTATGGTAATTATTAGACATTGTTATATAGCAGGCAAAGGTTGATCCTGTGCATACTGTGATTGTATTTAATGTTAATTTTCAATTCGGATGGTGCAGATCAGTAATTGCTAGCATAATTATTTGAGCCAGCAATGATCAAAACAAAAAAAAAATTCCAGTGTTCGGGTTGAAAATATTAAAGCTAAATTATAATTAATGAACATCTGTCGTGAATAGTTGAATCACCATATGTAATTATCACAGTGCTGATTGTTGATGTAGGTAAATGTGTTGATCACATTATCTAGATCTACTTTATTTAGAATTCACTGTAAAAAGGAAGAAAAATATTGTATTTTTATATATTTGTTCATTTAGGTGTTTTTTCTTGTATATTTTATATTGGACAACTGATAAAAATAGCAACAGAGAAGAATTTGAAGTTTTATGCTATTTATGTGGTTGCTTATTCCAATTTATTATTTTTGCTATTCTTTTATATCTTTGAGGTGAATCTAAACGAAAGAATATCGTTGCAATTGTTTTATTACTTTTTAAATTTCTTTGTACCGGAGGCAGCACATCCTTCTTACTTAAAGCATCTGCATATATGTTGCGTCACAAAAAGTATACGAAAGTTTGCATAAGTTTTTGTGATGCTGTAATTTATCTGATTTTGTTTGTAAATTTGTGATCGATATATATATATATTTTTTTTTGTGTACTGTCAAGCAAAAGTTGTTTTTTGGTTGTTAACAGTTTCTAGTATGGCATAGAAGACGACACTATCGCTCTCTTTCTCAAGCACAATCATTGCCATTCAATTAGAATAGGTTTAAGTATATGTCTTGTCTACAGAATAGTGACTGTGTCAGACAGGCATAAGGTCTGTACGTTTCAGGTGTTAATTTTGTGGCACAGCTGTGTTATATGCCATTTTAGTGCTTTAACCAATGTGTTGTACTGTCTTACGTCTTGCATGACCAGTACCGAAACTGGCAGGACATCAAGAAATGTTGCCTTATTATTTATAGAACTATTTTGCTATATACAATTTTAAAGTAAAAAGAAGAGATGTTAAATTTTCATTCATTATATGACCGAGTTTTCATTGTGTAATCTGTATTGCATCTTAAACCGAACTATGCATTTTATCTTTGTATTTTTGGCCATTATTTTTTGTAATGTGACAATAACGAAATTGTGTCGTGCAAGGGATTGACACTGTATTTTTTCATATTAGAAATTAGGTATGTAAAAAATACTATTTTATTTACACGCTGGGTTGAAAGATCTGAGTATTCAATGTGATTTTTGTATCTGAGCCAATCAATTCAAATCTAGACAATGCAAAAAAAACAAAGAGGAAAAAAAAAGCACTGTTTGTCTTCCCAGTCGATGGTTCCTTAATTTAAATATAAATCAAACTTGTAATACAAAATGTATAAATTTATCATCATCTAAAGAATTGTGAGAATTCTTTAATATTTTTCATGATTTAATGATTTGGTAGGAAGGTAGATTTAAAAAAAAAATCAAATCTACCTTCGAAATATGTTATTGTACAGCATTTATATAAACAGTATTGTATTATTTTTTTGTACAAAAAAAATAAGTAAGATTTTTTTTTTGTTGTCAAAAATATATTTGCAGACTATACAATAATAATTTGTAAAATATTTAATTCGATTCTGTAAAAGATGATATCAATTAATATATATTTGTTCTTAATTACAAACCGTACATCAGCAGGGGCCCAGTACAAGAATACATCAATATTTTGCTACTTGCCATGACAACGTACACTGCCAGTGTACCCTGTTGATAACAAGCTCCCAATAAATATTTGTCTTGATATTTGTCAAATGGAGTTTTATTAAATAGCAGTGCCAAATTCTTGTTTTTTATCAGTGAAAGTGAAACATTAATGATGATTATATTTTTTTAAATTAAAGAAAAATTTTAAATAATAGTATGAATTTCTCTAATTGTAAAAGATTGAATTTGTTTTTTGTGTAAATGTTTCTTCGGTCTAAACAAATTAGTTCTAGAAAGATCCGGTTGCCTACTTTCTCAGTTTGTTCCTCCATTTTGAAACTATTAGGGACTATAAGGCCATCGAAATTATCCTAACATTCAAAATATCAAGCAGTTCGCAGCTGAACATATGCTTATTTTTAAATGCTCGATGTTTTTTGGGGCCATCTATAGTGAATTGATCTTATTGTTGCCACAGAAGTTCAATAATTCGAAATGACTATTTCAGAAGTTTGAATATCTGCCATTCAGAATGATGGGGCATAACTGTAATGCAAAATACCACTATCTAAAGTTATGAAAATGTATTAATTAGTGTACAATATTTATTACTGGGAACATGACAGTGTGGTGTTCTCATACATACAAAATACAAAAGTATAAAGAAATCTCTTAATGATAACTTTCATTTAAGCTAGAAGAAAATTATGTATAACACACATCATTCAAGTAAATATTGAATTTTACTGATTCCTAGGAAATGTTAAATATTGTAATAATATATAATTCATCTATTCAGTTGATATGATTTTTCACTTCCATTCTTAAATTTTAGTATGAGTGAAAGTTTTATAATAAAGCTAAGCCTGATAAATTTAGGCACTTAAGAGTCAATTTTCTACTGGACTAAGCACACACTTAAACTGAATAAAATTATATATGATGATATAATAAAAATGTATAGAGCATTTTTCCATGGTGATTAACATTATAGCTATTTTGTTTAAATAAAGATGATCACAAAATGGCAATTGCACACAAAAAAATTTTAATAATGAAGCTTATATAATATAGAAAATCTGCTTTATACAAAGCAAATTAATAAAAATTTAGCATTTTTGGAGATTAAGTCCACCATCAATATGATAACTGATAAATATGAATAAAATTCAAATCTAAAAACATAATATTGATTCAAATATTTACATATATGATATTTATTAGTTAATAATAGCTTTTTGGAATGTTAGATTCTCCATCTTGGAAACTTTCTATAAAGGATCCATGTTATCTAACTTGTAAGTCAAAATAAAAAATTCAAAGATGACCACACTTATGTTGTAATTGAAGTGACCATCATTGATGAGATGCTGACATACATGACATAAGTATGATCAACTCTTGAATGAGCTCACTGTTTAATAATTGGAAAGCTCAGAAATCGGCAAATACTGAAAATATATTAGAATTGCATGTTAGTATAATGTTATCTAAAATATTTTAGTCTGAATCTATCATTTTACACACACGAAGACAATTACAGTTTTGAGAGAGGAAAAACTATTCAGTTACTCTCTAATACTTTCCATTAAATTGTCTTCAACTGATAGAGAATGGAAATTTTTAAAACAATACATATTACTTTTATATTAATAAATTTCAAAACAAAAATATTACTTAATATTACGTAAAACAGCACTTTCTACAGTTTAGAATAATTGTAAATTTTTTATTTAACAGAAAAAAAAGCTAACGAATGCGATACTACTACCCTCTTCAGATTATACAATCAAACAATATCAAACTTCCAACAGTTCACAGCATACTGTCACTTTGGCTACGTATTTTTAAGCAACAGCTTATTACATTCTTACATAAATATTAAACTATATAAACACAAACATGAGAAATAATAAACGAATCAAAATGAAAATACATCCGAACAAAAAATAACACATATTCAAAATAAAATTAGATTCACATAAATATATTATTCCCGTCTTGCAAATTCATTTAGGCTTTCAACAGGGTCTTTGATTTAAAAAAGGTAGCAGATATTCACTCATTCGTTACGTAGTGTTATTCTCTTGTTTCTAATGCATTTTTCCATGCCATTCGAGATCTGTAACCATTCCGTCATTTAATGATATTCAGTAGCGAAAGCATTAGCTTTTTTCTATGTTAAATAAAACGTTTTGCTAGTGAATACCATTCATTCGAATATGGTGCAATAAAAAAAAAATATAAAGCAACTAGAGAATTACCAAGTAAATGCTATAGATATCTTTGGAGGACTGCTTAGTTTCCTTCTTTACGACATAAAAGCCCCAATCATCAGGCAGTTGATAGGACTATTGTCTCAGAAGAATAAGCCCCTCCACCAAGTCAAGGTGAGTCCTCTTCGGAGAGGTTTACCCCGGCCACATGCAAGGCGCAGGAACCTTCGGTCCGGTGACCGGGAACCCATGTTTCGGATAAGCCCGCTTTCACCCCGGCCACCTGCAAAGCGTAGGACCCTTCGGTCCGCCGCCCGGTGACCGGGAACCCATGCTTGGGATAAGCCCGCTTTTACCCCGGCCACCTGCAAGGCGCCGACCCTTCGGTCCGCCGCCCGGTGACCGGGAACCCATGTTTCGGATAAGCCCGCTTTCACCCCGGCCACCTGCAAGGCGTCGGACCCTTCGGTCCGCCGCCCGGTGACCGGGAACCCATGTGGGATAAGCCCGCTTTTACCCCGGCAACCTGCAAGGCGCCGGACCCTTCGGTCCGCCGCCCGGTGACCGGGAACCCATGTGGGATAAGCCCGCTTTTACCCCG
>WUQG02350026.1:0-18458 GCA_011317285.2 Androctonus mauritanicus | reverse complement strand
ACTTGTCATACCACTGTATGTCTTTAGAGACCTTGCGATTTTATCACCATAAGTTCTATATACGAATGCATAACCGAATTTACGCATAGGAATCGATGTTCCATAAAAATCGATCAAAATGCATCAGTATAAAATTTTAATTTTTTTAATAATTAGCATGTGTGTGTGTGTTTAAAGATATTTAATTAATTTTTTTTTTTCCTCCCAGAAACTCCTCTTAATGAAAACACCACGTCGATTGCTAGTTTGTAATTAAAAATTAATCACTCTAAATTAAACATCTAGAGGAAAATCAGTTTATTACTTTGTCATTTTTTTTTTTTTTTTGCATTTATTAATCATCCAAAAACCTCTAAAAAATTCAATTCTATCCGGAAGTTTAAAGGAAATAAATAAAAAGAAATGGAAGTAAATCCGGAAGTGATATTTCTTTAGTTCCAAATATAACTCATCAGGAAAAAAAAACTTTCTAAAGTGCTTTTCATATAAATTTAACCATAATTTGAAGAAAACTAACCTTTTAATTTTTTTTTCTTTTTCTTTTCAGTCCTGTCTTACTATTGTCACTAAAACCTTTTTTATTTTATTTTTTATTTACTACGTTATTTTTTTCCTTTCTTCTCTCACAAAATGAAAATAAAAAAAAGTGTTTTTTCACAGGAAGAAAAATAGGAAGTAAGTAAATAAATGGCGGAAGTAGTGGACATATGAAGGAAGTATCAACATTATTCAATAAATCAAAATTTATTATATTCCCTAGATAAATATAAACATATATATTTATTTATTTATTTTTAAATAATTTTTATGGTTTTCAGATTCAGGGAATGCAAAAGAAATTGCAAATTTCAAATAAATTCGGATTAAAAGTAAGATAAGGTAATTACCTTATCTTTATAAAGGTAAATTACCTTTAGAAAGATAATTACCTTTCCGAAAATGAAACTGAAAATATTAAAATATATAAATATTTTTTTTTTAATTTTTAAAGATGAATAGCATCCTGGTATATATATATATATGTAAAGGAAACATATATGCCTGGGAAAAGTTGCAGAAATATTAAAAATACTTTTTAACAAAACATATATTAGTTAGTTCACTAGAAATATCTGTAATGTTACTTAATTATAGTGTAGTTCCAGTAGTAGTTGGTATGAAAAAATAAATAAAAATTACTTCATCTTGACTCTACTAATTATATAAAATGGTTTTTAAAATAGCCAAAACCTCAGATATATTTAGTTTTCTTGTTTAAAAGAAAGTGTTTCGAATGTTTAACGAATGCTGATAACGTAAGAATGGAAGAAAAAAATTTTTTTTTCTTCCTCTCTGCTCTATTGGTGACGAAGATGAAATTACAAATTCTTTATTTTACATTTCTTCGGCGAATAAAAATCGAAAAGAGTGGGGATGAAAAGATGAATGGAAAAATGGACTGATTCCTTTCACCTTTTCTAAGAAAGGATAAAATATATATATATATACTATATATGAGAAAAAAGGCAAAAGATAAATAAAAATTCTGTGCTTTAAAATCTTCTTTTCCATTTTGTTCGATGTAAAAAATGATTTTTATTCTTTCTTTATAATTTACGTTCTGTTTATTTTTTTTTAATTTAAAAAAAAATATTTTATTCCAATCGAAGCTACGTTTTCTACCGATTGTTATCAAGATTCTTCATCTCCGCGATAGTTTATAACATTGTGACAGAAAAACTCAAAACAGAATTACTTGTAAAAAATGCTAGTGAGAGAGAGAGAGAGAGAGAGAGAAAAATCAACCAAAAGAAAAAAGAAAAATTTCTTTTTCACGTGCAGAAAATTCCAAAAATGCCACTAGACATGGCAGCTATGACGTCAATGATCTCGTTACGTTTCATTGTCAATGAGATGCCAACCTCTATAGTTCAGTATAAATGCCTGTGTTGTCTGAGACACCCGGCTGGTGTCGCAACTGTAATTGATGTGTTGTCATTGAGTGGCGTTACAGCACCATCTACACAGCCATTATGTCCTTAGCAGGAGTGGTACCCCAGGAAATCCTTTCACAGAATAACACATCACTAGAATGTCTCTTAAAATCTGACAGTTACCTCTACGAATGTTGTGTATATAAATAACAAAGAGAAAGGAAAACATTAATAAAACAAACACACACCTGAATATAAAATTTCCTTCTTAATATCCTGGAAAATGCCTATCAGCCATGTAAAAACAAAAGAACATTTTCTTCTTCGTAAAATTATCCTTCTTTAAAATTAAATTAAGTATCAACGGCTGCAATTCTTTATTTACATTCTCATCATTTATTCGTTTGGTAATTGCATCACAGAAAGGAATTATTAAGTTTTTTCTTTATTTTTTTTTTTTTTATTTTTCTTTCCTTAGTATAACTCAAATTGCAAGTGAATTACAAGATTCTCCATTCTTTGACGTCATTCGAATTAATTCTTCATTCGTATCGAATAAATTATATATTGGATCATTTTCCTTTCGAAATTTATAACTGTTTTTTTATGTTTTGCGCTTTAATAACTAAAGGATATCACCAAAATATTCTCTTTTCTCTTGCCTCTTTCTCTCTCTCTCTCTCTCTCTCTCTCTTTTTTTTTTATTTCGTTATTTTGATGTCAGCAGCAAGGATGAATTCTTTATTCGTGGTAAATTATTAAATGCTAGCTTTTCTTTCGTATTTTATGTTTTCCAAGAATAAATCTGTACCCTAGTACTCATGAGCCTAGGAGATGTATAAATTCTTAATTCTCTTCCATGATACAGACCTATCTATCCATAGCTAAAGATTAACGATTCGATAAACTATATGGCAGTAATTTATCCTCATCCGAAATTCTGTATGTAAACTTCGTTAATGTAAGATTTAAATATATTTTTTTAGAGAGTATTTTAATCTAAATCTATTTAAGCATTCTTCTTTTTCGAAACTGCCAGAAGCGTCGTTTCCTGGAAGATGCCAACGACCAAAAAAAATAAAAAAAAATATATATCCCATATCGTGTCTCAGATTTTGATTTGTATCATTTAGAATCTGGAAAAGCTAACTTTGTAGAATTTTCGATATCGATCGCGAAAAACTAGAAGTGGTATCGAGTTCTAGATATTTAAGAAAATAATAATAATAACTAGAAATTCGAATGCCGCATCGTTAAAAGTAAAAAATATGGCGAAACCAATCCGCTAATTAAAACTTTTTAAAGAGAGGTAAACTCGCATAAAATGAAACTTCCATCCAAAAATCATTGAAAACTCTTCAGTAAACTACAACTTCCAACTCATTCGGTGTTTAAAATGTGTAGCTAAATATGTGCAAACAATAAAACGCATCGGCACATGCCATTATGCAAATTCATACATCAATTATCCAAATGACTCTGTGGACAAATATATCAGATTACGCACACAAATTCCACTCACACTTCAATTAACAGATTGAATTTATTCTTCAAATTACACATTAAACGAATCGTAATATATATATACATATAAAGAATATTATTATCATATAGGATAATTCTGAGTGAAATTCGGCACAAAGAGTACTTTTACAAACACGCAGTAGATGATACTCTCGGAGGAACTCATTAACACATTGATCCATAAACGACACATCACAGCCCAACCGCTTGAAGACTCAGTGGGATCACAATGATGTTACGCTATGGCTCAGGCTATATCTGTCAGTCACGATAAGAAGTCATAAATCTTCTCCCTTAAGATGGTATAAATAAAGTAAATATCGAAAGAACGGTTGCCTATAAATGTAAAAGAACTTTCGAAAATATTATAATTTCTCCTAAAGAATACCAATCATAAATGACAATACATCATTTACTAAAATGGACGTGTATAAAGTGTACAAAAAGGCATTAATAAAATTATTAAAGCGTGTTAACAATGAATGGAAATTGAGAAAAATAACGTTTTCTGCTCGATTATCTAAATTGCTAACTGATGAATAAATTATGTTTTCTATCGTTAAAAATTACATACTGGTCGATTCATTTATCATTTTGTTTGTGTACCGAGTGTGAATTAAACGATAAATTTTACGTATATATATATGTATATTTTACATTTTTGGTTTTAAATTAAGATGGTTCTTTAAGATATTCAACTTCTCTCCATCATTTAAAAAAAAACAAAAAAATTTTTTTTGTTTTCGTTTGTAAGACCAATATTATTTTTGAGGATATAAAATGTCAACTTTTATATTTATTTTCGATTTCTTTCTAGAGTTCTGCTGATTTTATAATACAAATTATAATCTTATCTCAAGGCTGTTTAGATTTTTTTTATTATTATTAAGTTTTTCTTTTTAGATTTTTAAAGGGAAGATTATTTTTTACTTAAACTTTATCTAACTTTGAGAAAGATTGCAATTTTTTTAAGAAAATACTTAGTCGTTTTAACATATTTTGCATTTCTCTTTAAAGCAAGTTTATATATACATATATATTTTTTTTCTCGAGGAAGATCTCCTTGAATTTTTAATGGCTAACTGTTTAAAGCAAGTTAGTGACTTCTTTTTTTTTGAACATTTTTTTCTATCAAAACCGTCTATAGAAGGTTTCTTCCAAGAGAAATTCTTCTTATTCAAATTTTGTCTTCCTTTAAGGATGGTTACATTAACTTTTGTCTTCTTTTATACTGCTTTCTTTATTTAAAATACAACCTTTCAAGGAAGCTTCCGTGGAGTATTTTTATATTCCTTTTAAAGATTCCTGTCATATACTCAGTCAAATTTTGTCTTCCCTTAAGGAAGATTCCATTTTCTTTCACAGTACCTCTCAAAGAAGCTTTTCACCTTTAAGCAAAACTCTTGAGAGATTTTTCTATCCTACCATAAAGGCCATTCTTTGAATTATGAAGACATTATTACGAAGGAAAAAAAAATTAATTATAATTTGAGTTTCGATATAAAATTTATTTTAAATTATATTTTATGTGAAAGTAATCATTAAATATACTTGGAGAAAACAGACCAGTTTTCTTTAACGATTTTCCAAGTTTGTTTCGTAGAATATACGTTTAATAATTAAAGATAACGAAAGAGATAATAACTGTAAATAATATTCGATAACAATGTGTATAATTATATTAAGAAAAGTATTCGCTAAACTTTATCACATGTCGACAAAGAATCCAATTACAGCAAATGTAAAACAGTTAAAGCTAAAAGTGTTTGGGAGTCTTATCTAGGAAAACAAACAAATCTACAAAATCAATTAATGTTCATGCTTAATTAAACCGATCATATGGCATTACAACAACACCATCTAGCGGAAAGACAGGAAATTAACGAGCATGTGATTACTAATAACTCCAAAATGATGCAATTTTGGGTAGGAAACTTTCAATGCTAATTGAATTTGTTTAATGAAAGATGTAATTGATAAAAATATTTACAAATTACAGAAAATGAGATTTATAACCGTAATTATACAAGTTATGACCGCATTTTGTTTTGATACATATATATATATATGTGTATTTTTTTTTTAATTTTATCGGTTTTTACATCAGTTTTATTAATCCAGGTGCAGCTTCTCTGCATTACTCCCACTTAAGCTGGAAAGCAATCATTGCAGGGGAAATTAAATGAAAATTTATCGAGAATAATTAGAAAATTTACTTGTAAAAATAATTTTCCAAATCTTATAAGATTAAGAAACCATTATTACTTCATTATACCTGAAAAATCTTTTGTATTTTTTTGTAAAATTTTTAAGAAAATTGCGTAAAGAAGAATTTTTTTTTTTTCTCGTATAACATCGAAGTTTACGAAAAAAAAAAGGTAATTTTTGAATATGATTATGTCGAACAGTTTAAAACTGGATATATTTAAATAGTCGTATCTTTATAAACAGTTATTATTCTAACACAGTAGAAATTTAATTAAAATTTTGCTTGAAAAGGATTGCAACGGGTTTAAAATTATTAAATGTTGTTTAATTTTCCCAGCAAATCATAATTAAACTGCTAATAAAATTAAATTTATATAAAAGGATTATGTAAAATTAGAAAATTTGTGTTACAAAGTTGATTTTGTTGATTATTTAACATTTCTGCTGAATGCTGTGATGATTTATTGCTCAACGTGTATATATATATATTTAATTAATTTTTGGGTCAATTTTGTATTACGTAAAAATGAATTTATAAACAATCTCCTCAGAATTTCTATTATTTACTAGTGTTCACTATTCATTTTATAATATGGAACAGTTTTACAAATCTCGAACAAGTTTATTTTTCTAAAAAAAAAAATAAATAAATCAATTCAAAATATCAAACTATATGCGATCTTTGAAACGGAAAATTTCGTTTTGAAAATTTTTGTTTCTACTTCAGAAAATTCAATAGAATAAAGATAGAAAATTTACTTCTCTTTTCTGATGATCAAATAAAAATCTACCAAATACCATAGTTCAATATACCACCGGGTATGTTTTCTATGCCTATTCGGTATGCTTGACAAAATATTTATTTTTTTCAGAATTTATAAAGATGTCCAGGATCATTCTTGCATATTCGTTTCGTAATTCTGACGTGATTTATACTGAATAGTTTCTTCTTCTAATCGAAAGTATAAGAAGAATAGGATTGTAATCGATTAAAAGCCTTAAAAACTATGTATTTTTATTTTTATTTTTATTTTTAACAAAATTTACAAGAAAACCACGTTTGTGTAAATATTTGAAAAAAATATATATGTGTGTGTGTGTGTGATATCTAAAAATAAATTATGTTTCGATACATTTTCTTACAAGTTTTATAAGCAATACAAAATAGCACTTAGAGATAATGCTACTATTAAAGTAGAAAGACTGGACTGAATAACTTTGTTTGATACTTTTCCATAAGAGATAAAAACTCTCTTGTCTCTCTTTTTTTTCTTTTTTTTTTATTTCTTCTGTTCTGTCCTGTTTTCCACCCACTCTCTAGAGATTCACACGAAAATTAAATAGAATAAAAGATATAGAAAAATAAATTTTCCAGATTCAACTTTGTAATCTTATTATATATATATATATAGGCCAAAAATTTACCTTTTGTGTTTTATATATATATGTATTTTTTTTATTATTTTTTATCCGATATAATACTTTTAGAGGTATAAACCATTTCATAAATATTTATTCTTCTTGGCAAATTTCCAGATTGCGACGCCATATTCCATTGAGTAAATGGTTTATAATGGAAACTAAATCTTTGCTTATTCGACTTAGATAGAAATTTATTTTTTGGTTTTAAGAGATTTTTCCTATTTTCGAAATTATTTTATCCAAAAAAAAAAAAAAGAAGATTGTAAAGTCTTATTAAATGCATAAATATCCCTATGCAAACTTTTAAACTGATGCTTCTCTCTCTTTTTTTTTTCCTCCTCCCTGTTTGCATTAAAATTATTTCGTTAAATTATTCTTAAATGTTTCCTCACTTAAAAAAATTTATTCAAATTTTTAAAACATATCTAAAAGTAACGACGAAAAATTTCGTCTATAATAAAGTTTAGAAAATGGAAAAAAAAGAAGAATAGAATACTATTGTTACGTAATACTGAGCGAGTTGATTGTTATAATATAGATAATTGCCTATTATTACGCCATCAGAAAATGCGAATTTCCTATTGATCAAATTCTCAACCAATAAAAGAAGATGAAACTAACAACATTTTCGTTCCATTAATAATATTTTTTAACAAGTTTAATTATTTGGCAAAGAGGAATATGTATATATTCTTTTATATCGAATAATTAAATTACTTTTCTTTTTCATGTTTAACAATGAAGAAATTTACTTTATGTTATTAAAAATTTAGCACAAAGTGTCATTTAATAATTTTATCTTGTTTTTTTTTTCAATAAAAAAAAAATTTGATTTTTCTAATGAAAAATATTGAATATATGTAAATGTATTACAGTAAAGGAAACATTTCTGATCCAATAATTTCCACACTTCAATTAATTTATTTAAAATTCGAAATTTTTCTGACTTGATTACAGACGTAACATCGATTTTCTTAAAATCATTTCGAAATATTAAATTGGTGATTAAATTTTGAATTTTTCATTTCAAGAAAAGAAAATACTATTTTATGTTCTTCAGAATTGTTTCCGAAATAATAACGATAATATTTTGTCACACTGTTTGTCACAAAGCTTCGAAAATTTGCATAGATGTGCATGAATTGACAAAGAAAAATTAATGGAACAATCTTCTATGGCGACGAACATCGTATTGAAATATATTCTATATATGTTTAATTAAAATTTAAAAAATTCTCTGTAATAATTAAACATTTTTTACTTAAATACATTCAAGAATTATCGACTGAAACACTGTTAAATTTTCAGCACAATTAATTTTTTATCAATATCTATAAGCAAAACTATTGATAATTTATTTTTTCTAAAACTAGACCAATTTTATAGATGAATGGATGTCTTCATATATAATTCTTTTGCCTGTTATTATACTTTAAGAGAATTTTATTGGAATATTGGAAAGAAAATCTATAGCAACCAAAATATATATAATTTTTCAGCCATTTGTAGCTCATCACTCAAAATTCTTCCTGTATTGGTTCAATATGGAAGAATTTATTCAGTAGAAAAGATGATTTATTCTTGTATAAAAATCATTCCTATGAATATTTTCCCATCTCTACTTAGAAATTTATGAGATTTCTATATTTTTATTATTATGATTTTGTTGAAAAATGTTTAAAATATTTATAAATTATAAATATAAATCCTTCGGTAACGTATGAAGAACTTTTTTCTTTCGTTTTATTGTCGCTAATTTTTTTTTGTGGATGAATTTTGACTCATTTATTATAAACTTAATAAATTTTTAAAAATATAATGCATGAATTGATTAAAATATGCAAAATTACAAGAGATAATTTCACTTGATTTTGTCGGAATTTTTCCAACTGCCACCAAAGTCATTAGTCATTCTAAATGAATTACTGATTTCTTAACCAAATTATAACTGTAAAAATCTGTAGTGAGAGCCAATATTTTTGGGAGGAAACGAAGGATTAAAAGAAGAGGAAAATCCAATAAATCAATCAGTAGGTCAGTCATTCAACAAGTATTGTTTCCGCTTAAACTGAAGAGAATCGGATTTGGAAAACGTTCTCCTCTTCCCCAAAACGTTCATCACAATTCACAAAGAGTAATCCGAGAAAATGCTTTTCCGGCAATTTCCTGGAAGGAAATATCCCCAGAGGAGAAATAAGTAGAAAAGATGTGGATCATCCATCTTTATATTTACATCCGATGGAAACTTTCCCATGTTATTAGCAAACGTGTGGCTTCTTTTCTTATAACATATCTAAGTTAAAAAAGTAAAACTTTTCTTCCTTATCATTATCTCATCTGTTTTCTAAAGAAAATTCTCTTTTATCTAACATCCTTAATTGCGGAAGAATCAAATTTGATCCGTTTTCCATTACATTTCTCTTCCGTCCAGATTTATCCTGTTTTCATTTTCTCACCTGAAGCATCCTGAATTTTTTAAACTAAGAGAAAACAATGAACTGTAAACGTCATCTCGAAAACTCTTCTACCAATTAGTCAAAATTATAGAACCGAATTAAGACCATTAATTACGTCTTATCACTCTCAAAATTTCGCCAAATATGGCCATCATAATTAAACACTTCAGTCACTTCACTCGGAATTTATATTAAATTCTATTTTAATCTTGGAAATTATCCTTAATATTAGAAATTCTAGCATCAGAAATAGTCGGAAAATTTTAATATAAAATATTGTAAAACTTCATCTTTGCTAGGAATCTTCATTAATGAAGATTCCTAGCAAAGGTGAAGTTTACAATATTTTGGATAAAATGTAGAAAATTGATAACTTTTTCTGTTTTTCTTGCTTTTTTGTATTTTTTTAAACATTTAATGTACATTTTTAACTTTAAAAAGAGCATAATGGCATAAGAGTATTCATAATTTTTAGGGAATCTTCATATAATGACAATTCCCTAAAAATTATGAATACTTTCATGTCATTATATGAAGATTCCTTAAAAATTGTGAATACTTTTATGCCATTATGTTCTTTTTAAAATTTAAAAACGCATATTAAATATTTAAAAAATGCAAAAAAGCAAAAAAAACAAAAAAAAAACAAAAAAAAAACATAAAAGTTATCATTTTTTTACATTTTATCCAAAATCATACATATATATTATTATAATTTATCAATAATTTCTTTAGCAAATTGGGAAGAAACTGTTGTAGTAAATATAAATTTAAAAATTTAATTCTTATCTTTGTTAAATTTTAATAATAATAATAATAATAATAAAAAGAAATTAATTTTTTTCATCTCAAACATATTAAAATTTTGTCTTTCATTATCAATTCATACTCCATTAAGTTTTAATTATCTCGTAATGGTGTAATATCGACTAACTAAAACGAAAACTTCAGACATTCATTATCCTACATAATTACAGTTTGGTCTTAAGAGGGTCTAAAATTCATTTAAATTAGTTAAAGTCGCAACAATGAACCAAAATAGAGTCATAATTTCCTATAGCACATCGTTTGTTAATTCGGGAAAACCAAATTAATTCGATCGATCTTTCGCAAATTATCATTTAATTGTTGTAAGTTCAAAATTTAGCGGTTTGCTAAACATAAATCGATTTGCAAAATTTAGCTAACTACATTTAAAAAAAAAAGTGTAAAACCCATTTAACATAATAATTAATTATGCAAGACGTTGTCTATCTTTGAATGGAAGAACATTACTGAAGAACAGTTTTTGGAAAAATTCGAAAAAAAAAAAATTTTGTTCACGAGAAAACGCAAAAAATAAAAATTAAAAAAATACAAAATATTTTTTCGAAAGATTTTCAGCTTATTTACAGAATTAATATAATTATATAAATTAATTATCTTAATTACTCCGTTAATGAAGAAGTTCGAAAATAGCAACAGTTCGTTAATTAATAAGTTAACAGATATATATATATACAAAATGAGATTTTTGTTAGGTAATTTTATCATGAAAGAAAATAAATTTCCAATATTTAATTTTAGTTAGCCATTTATTTTGTAAAAAATAAAAAAATAAAAAAAATGTTCAGATTTATTGATTTGCTCTAGATTGTTTCCAAAAATAGAAAAGATAATCATAATAACAATATAATAATAATAATATCAAAATCGCGTGAGATAAATTCATCAAAAAAGGAACAGAAAAAAACATCAAAAACGAAACTCACGAATAAATATAACCGAAAAAGAAAAAAAAATATCGAAAGAAAAATATTTATTACTTCCAACAAAAATTAATTTTCGACATTAATTTTGGGTTTGAGAGAAAGAAAAAGAAGAAGAAAGTAATATCAAAGTCCAAAATTTAAAAAGAAAACTTGAGTTTTTCTTTTTGTGATTAATTTATTGCTACTCTTCCAAAACGCATTCATTTTGATCTTAAAAGTTTCTGGCTCATATCATTCTTGATATAAACAATCAGCAATAAATTAGCATCTTGTAACTTCCAAAATTGATCTAATTAATCTCTAGAAAAAAAGAAGTCATAAAATTCGAGTGATTTTAATTTTGAAAAAATAAAAAATCTGTTAAAATACAATCTGTTATCATTATTATTATTATTATTATTATTATTTTAAACTTTCTGAATTCCTCACATAGTTTTAAGGTTAAAAATTAAAATTTATATATATATAAATGTAAACGGAATTTATTAAAAATAGCAAATTTTTAAAATATCCAGAAAAAAAATTTTTTTTTAAAAAAATATTAAACAGAATGCGCTTGATATTTTTGAAAAGTTACAAAATTTAAAAAAAAAAAAAAAATGCAAATTTTCTCTTTACTGTAAAAGAAAAGTTAAAAGTTTTTAAGAAATCTGTTTGTATGCATAAATTTTTAAATTCTGAAATTATTAATACGATAATTTCATTATTCAGTTTCGATAATTAGAGTTTCCTCTTAATATTTTCCAAGTAGTAATGATGTTATATAAAACATAATCAGTAGAGAGAAAGAAAACGAACATCTAATTACGAATATTATTCTCTTTTTTACTCGTTTTCTCGTAAAGATTAACAATATAATAATAATCAATTAGGTACCACAATATTCGAACAAATGTTGGCAAATGTTTGGTTAGTTCTAGTTCTGTCATTTGTTTAAAATACATTTACTATTACATAACAATATCTATTTCATATATTGGCAAATATTGGCTAATTCTAGTTTTCTGTTATTCGTTTAAAACGCAGTCATTATTACGTAACAATACCTATTTCATATATTTCGAATGTTTGATAATACTAGTTCTGTTATTTGTTAAAAACGCTATAATTATTATGTAACAATATCTGTTTCAATAATAATAATAATAATCTCTGAAATAAAAATTAATTTTTATATAATAATGTTGCTATTTTATTTATAACTGTTTCTGAAGCGATCATTTGGATTCTTACAAAACAACATAACAAAAAAAAAACTGAAAAATAAATAAGTAATATCGTAAAAAAAAATGAATATTTTATAAGCTTTACCATAAAAGTTCTGATTTTTTTTATGACATTACCGATTTTCTTGCAAGTTTTTATATTGTTTTGTAACAGTTACAAATTAACAAATTCAAAATAATAACTTAAATGATTATTTGATTATTTTGTAAATATTAAAAAAAAAAATTAAAAATTATTTAAAAAGAACAGATCATCTTGTTATTTTTTCTCATTTATTTTTAAAAATTTTGAAGTTTATTCTTCTCTCAACATTTTCCCCCCTTCTTCTACTTGTTTACTATAATTTTTTTTTTTTTCGCTATTTTTTGATGTGTGAACTTAACAATTTTTACTCGTACACCTTTATAAAAATGTTCATCACGTTAACAGTGGGTTTTTCTCGTAGCTAATATCATTACCTCACTTTTAAACTTCTTTAAACGTTATCCATTTTTACCTATTTAGCTTATTACCATGCGATTTTTGTCACATCCCTTTGAGACGATAAAACTATTTGCATTAATTATCTTTACGTTTTCTCAACTATTTATCTTGTTAGGTTAACAAATTTCACTTTTATTTACCGAAAATTTTTAATAAAACATTAATAAACGACAAAACAAAACTAAAGCGAACCGTACACCATTTATTATACCAGAGTTATATATACAGTACATATAACTCTGGTAGTATTGCGTGCAATTATTAAACAGTAATTTTAGATGTATACTCCAGGCTGATACAAATAATTAACTAAAGACAATAATACAATTGGATAATTACTATTGCTAGTTGTAATATTCGGCAGAAATAATTTAAAACCCGAAACGAATTGTCATTATCATATATCACAAACGTCAAAAATGAAAATTTATTTATTTTATTTTATTTTTTATTCGTGTGTGCAAACTGTTATTATTTAAGTTGATGGATAACGTTTAAATTTTCTAATCGTTTCTAAACTTTAAATAATTTTCCGTAAATTTAATATGCAATAAGTTTTCCATTCTTCCGACTTAATGCGTAACAACAAATCATTTTAATTTTTATTTCTCTTTCCCGGTGTTCATTAAAACAATATGTATACACCTTTCGACACGTAAACAGTTTAATTTGCATATTACCTCTCTCTCTCTCGCTTATATTGATGCGATTAGTTTGCAATATATATATATATATATGTATATACAGTATGTAGTTATTATTGACTAATAAGGTTATGTTGCCTTAGAAACAAATGCAGATTTAATAGGATTTTTGTTTTCTTTATGAGTAAAACGGTTTAAGATATTCGAGAATTTTAATTAAAACAGAAAAAAAATTAATAATAATTATATAACTGGATACTTCGCAGCTTAAAGCCATTTTTGCGAAAATTAGTAGTCACTCCCTTCAGCGTAATCCGTTTTTACTGGTCCAATAAAAACGTAATACGGCGTAATCGAAAAAAAAAGTCTTATTTTATTGGTTAAAACTTTTTTTAAAATACCCAATTACAAGTTAAATCGCTAAAAATTACTTTCTTGACGTCAGTAAGTCGTTCTAAAATCCAACCAATCGGCGATTGAAATTTTAAAAATTCAACGTTCATTTGTATCGATTATTCTTCTTCGGATAATCGATATAAACGATATAATATCGATATCGAATATCGATTTAATAATTTATTAAAATTAAATGTTGTTGCAAACCATCTCTTAGTTTTTAATAAAAAAAAAATATTAAAAATACATTTATTTTAATTATTTTAAATAATTTTCCTTTAATTTATCTTTACTTTTGAAACAAAAAAATGCTTGCAGAAAACAAACTGATATAAAAGCTTTATTATTATTATTATTATTCATTTGAAGGTTTTTGCCTCCAAACTAGATCATTAAAAAATCCTGTTTATTTGAGGAACTACATCTCGCTATCCTAATTTTAATTATTTAATCAAAAATAAAACAAATCCCGCTAACGACATTGGAACATTATTCTAAGTAAACACAATTAAGCATCAGGTATCCAAACAATCCAAGTTACAGTTTCGCGTATACAGTATATATATACATAGATACAACATAACCGAAGACATAAATAATTAAACATTTTTACCATCGTAATATAAATTACTCTAAGCAATTTGCATTTATCTTTGATGCAAACCAATGTCGAAACCAGTCAAGCAATAAGTAATTACGTATTGTTATCTTAATGCAAACAAACAGTAACTGAACGTTTAATAACTACGTATAGATATTTTTATATACAAGTAAATTGAGTAGTTAATTCGTTATACCAAAACGAGTTATATTTAATGCATAAAGACAAATTTATCCTGCGAGATACTGTTATGGTGAAGTAGAAAATAATAATGAAATATCTCTTTATTGCGACTGGAAAGTTTATTGGCGACGATATTACCCTAGCGAATTCTGCAATTTAATTTAAAGTACGCGTGTCATGTGACTAATAAAATTTGTTTGTTGATATTCACTGTTTGAATAAGATGTGAAGGAGTTTAAAATATGTGATGGTAGAAGCGAGTTTGGTTTGGTTTCCTTCCTGCGACTGGAAGCAGGAGTAACGTAAAAGAATGGTGTGTGAGTAACAGTAATGGATGCTGGCTGCCAGTAATGGATAAAGTAACAGAAAGAAAAAAAAGAGCAACAGTACTAGATAAGATAACGTGTATAAAATAAGAGCAATAACAGTGCTACGCTAGTATTAGTATATAAAAGAATA
Source organism: Androctonus mauritanicus (assembly GCA_011317285.2). NCBI lineage: Eukaryota > Metazoa > Arthropoda > Arachnida > Scorpiones > Buthidae > Androctonus > Androctonus mauritanicus. Next base: position 3,191 of record WUQG02350026.1, on the reverse strand, counting down.
AAAATAACAAGAATGGATATGCTGCAGGTAGTATATAAAATAATAATGGATACAGTGCTGATAGTATACTATAGTGTAAAGTAACAATGAAGAGAGAGATACGCTGATAATAGTATATATAAAATAGTAAAGTAACAAACAATAACGCTGCTAGTAGTATATGAGATAATAAAAAAGTAATAATGATGAATGTGTTGCTCATGTAATGTAACAGGATAATAGAGAAAGCAATAATAACAAGATATGTGCTGCTACTAGTGCATAAAATGCGGGAGAAAGTAATAACAATTGAGATTATAGACTAGTTCTGGTAGTAAATGTTAGTACTAGCTACAGCAGTGGTGAAGTACTGGTAATAATAGTGTGAAGCACTACCTAGTATCATAACGTATAGGAAATCTGCTGGAAGTCATCATAATTTACGAATTCTATTGCTGCTCATCATAATTCAGAAAGTCTTCTAGTAAGTTTAGGAGAATATGCTGGTAGTCGTAATATAGTAGAATCAGTACAGACGTTTAAAAAAAAAAAAAAAACTGTAGCATTATCGATGATTGTTACAACAGTGTCAATTTTCACAGCATTAACAGCACAGTAGACAAATGTATTCATTACAGAATATCGTTTGTATACTGTTAGCAGTAATAACGTGTTGGAGAGATAATCATAATAATGCTGGAAGTACTAGTTAGTGTCTGGTGTACCATTGTTTGAAGTACAGCTGTTAGTTCCATGCCAACGATGTGATATTAGCTACAGCAACAGACTTCTAATGGATTTCAATAGCTTCAATATTAATTGGCTGTAGCAACAGAAGTAATAGCGTTAAATCGATGAAGAAGCAATGACGATGATGATGATAACAATCTGTAGTATTTATAAATATTGTTTTAATTATTTTAATGGAAAATCCAAACAATAAATGTAAATCTTCTAAAATATCGCATTTTTGCAAGTTATCTTTATTTTACGTATTTTTTATTATGATTATTATTTGCATTGCTAAGTAATATCTACAATTATCGTTAAATCCACTACTTATCTGATAAAAGCACTCTGTGTTAGATAAATGATAGTAATTCAGATAGCGATGCTACATCAATAATAAGAGAAGTTGCTTATTATTACTATTGTTATTACTACTACTACTACTACTACTACTACTATAATAATAAAATTATTATTACCATTATCAGATTACTTTAATGGTATTTTATTTAATCCCATAATTCATCATTGAATTTTCATGAGAAAATTTAATGATGAATTAAAAATAATAACAACAACAAGAGGAAGAAAAAAATGAATTCTTGTCGAATTTATTTTATAGAATTTTCTAAAATTTTTCACGTATCTGTAAGTTAAGATAGAGGCTTTAGATGATTTTATTTGATGTTTTTACTTTGTATACCAAATAAATCACCATTATTCAAACACACGCCTTAAGAGTACTGTTCTGCCTAGCCTATGACCCAATAAACGAGACTATTCAGTGACGTAACAATCTAATATGACATAAAAAATAATTTAATTCATCTGCACTGATTTTAATTACTCGATTAAAACTATTGTTATATCATATTCGATTGTTGCGTCACGGACTGTTCTCGTTTTTTTGCGTCATAGTTTGTTTTTCACTAATTTTATTAATTAAAATCAGTGAAAAATATTCATTTAAATATCCAATTATTAATTTTCTTCCATAAATTAAAAAAATAAAGTGAAAATTTCATGAAAGAATTTCATATATATATATATATTTTTAATATAGCTTCCATTATCCTTCGACATAACTTTTCTAACCGGCATACTTATTTAATCGAAAATTTTTCCATTTATTTTTAATTTTTCATTTTTTAGAATAAATTAAATAATAAAAAATAAATAACGTCAATTTTCTACTGAATTTATTGGATATCGATTTTTTAAAAAATTAACCAATCAAACGAATGAATATACATCGGTTTAATCTCCATTTTTTCAATTTTTAGTTTATAATAAATTTTTTTTTTTCAATTTTTTTTTCATCGATCGAAAAAAAAATAATAAAAAAAAATTTTTAAATTCATTCAAAAATTTAATTTTCCAATTTTCTCTTCTAATTTTTAAGTATTGCGAAAATATGTTTCCAATTTTCTTATTGGAAGATTTTTTTTTAAATATTTTGAAATTAACCAATCGTAGACTTTTCTCGAGATGTATTACCCATTAAAGTTTTTAGAAATTTGTATTTTATTCAGTGGAATTTTGTGCTACTCAGTAATATAAGATATTAATATTTTATGAATTTTAATATATTTGTTTTGTAAAAAAAAACTAATATAAAAATTTTTTTATGGACTGCGTGATTCTACCAGCAGCACTTTGTTAATAATTATTTACGTATCAACCCGTATGGAATATTAAATATATATATATATATAAATATATATTTATATAAGAACTCGTTAAAATTCTAAAAAAAAAGGAAAAACATTTTATGGAAGAAGAAAATCTCTTGGATAAAAAAAAAACTTTGGAAGTTATTAGCGAAAAAGAGATTGTCTTCACCAAATCTTATGTTATGTATATGTTGGTCACGACGTACCCTTGGGCGGAGATGGGTGAAGGTATGAGAGTGTTCCAATCACTACTTTATCTCTCAGACTACTGTTCTCTGTCAGCTAAAACATCTGCTGAATACAGAATTCTCACTTTTCGTTGCTGAATGGCTTCTGCTCAAAGCAGTTTTACTCTAGTTTAGCTTTGACAAACTAAATCTTGGAATAAGATAAGTATACGCTGTCTTTCATGCTGTTAAAGATCGCTAGTAAGTTATATATAAAGAAAAGAGCGAGAGAGAGAGAGAGATTCTTATCAATAATCTAAGATCTTTTCCAAACTTTAAAACTGCGATAATTTGGTAAGTATACTATTTCGGTTAAGAAGATGCAAATGCATTTTTCCAGGTTGATGTGCAATTTTTTTTTCCTCTTTTTTTTAAATTAGACACTTTTATGCCTAAAGTTAAAAATCCGTTCTATATTTTGGATGTAAATCGATTCATAAATGTTCGAAAGAAAATTATAAGCAAGATGACTTACGCCATGATTGGATTCGGACAGAATGACAGTATTTTTATATTCGGTATCTTATCACTCTAAATAATAGGATTAGTTCTTCTTTGCACAAAAGCAAATTAAAAATAGATA
>WUQG02349915.1:0-18458 GCA_011317285.2 Androctonus mauritanicus | reverse complement strand
TATTTAAGAATTTTTTGCCAGTTCCTCAAAACGTCACTACACGTCAAAGGGATCGTGAATAAAAATTGCTCATAAAACTTGAGTAAATTCAACTCAAATTTAAAATGCAAGTAGTTATTTGTTAACTATCTTTGGAGAACAACATCACGACTAAATACAGATGGATTCTAAATTAGGTTTTCAATACTTTAAATGAAAACATAACTTATAGTGTCTGTTTTTATAGAGAAATGTTCATCAATATAAGAGTAACCTAGGTATTCTTTTTCAAAAATTTATCGCCAAGAATCTTAACTTAAATATAATTATCAAAAAATGTAATTAACTTAATTATCTTTATCAATCATTTATTCAATGAAAAGAAAAATCATTGATAAATGCAATTTAAACGAAACATTTGGGAAAGTCTTTGAAGTGTTATGATTAACAAAAAATTTTAAAAATTATTATGTTTATTTTTTATGAAAACAGATGAATAGAGACGAACATTATTGATTATTCCTATATACTTTCGTTGTTCTATAATCATAATATAAAACTTTAGCGTGATAAAAGAGAAGAAAGTAGAATAGTTAAAAATAGGAATGTCTTTCGAAAAAATGATAAATCATAAATAGTCTCAATGTACTAAAGAAGAGAAGCTTTTAAATTGCTAGAATCCAGTTATCCTTGAAAAAGACAGTGAAATTTCAGTGCTGATTTATAACGAAGAATTAATATCAGTGCATGGTTAATGTTATATAGGCCTATCTACATTGTTCAAAGATCGTTAAGAAAGGAATCTAAAATATATATAGGCTAACTGAAAAAACGAAAACTTATGAAATAAAGTTCTCCAGGCACTTTAAAGACTGGAAGTCTGACTAGCAGAGAATTATCTGGTCGGACTAGTTAAACATTATGCTTTTGGCATCTAACGATTGCATATAATACTGGCAACGACCCTATGAACATGCATTCGACAACGTATAATCTGAGTTTTACTATGAAGATTGGGGTGGCCCTGTCGTGATATAAGGCTGTAAAACATCATCACAATGGATGATGGATAACGAACAAGATGAATGACAAACTAGATTTATAGGGAAATATTAGATAATTACATATTACCAACGATGAATTATTATCGAACGAAGGAGTTAATTCGTTTTCTGCATAACAATGATTAACAAAAAGAAAGACAAATCCCAATTGTTTTCCAATTGTTTAATGAAAACAGTTGCTATTTTAATTTTAATAAGTTAAATTTTACAACCAAGTTTTTAATTTTAGGAAAAAACAAAAACAAAATTAATAAAAGTTTTCGAGATTATTTACGAATAATTAATTTTGTCTGAAAATATTTCATCAGAGAAAGATTGAACTAATTAATTTTAGGCTGATTTAAATTTTTGACACAGTCAAATGTATTTTAATAATATCAGTTAATTTAAATATTTATGTAAATAGGCATATTTAAATAAAAATCTAACCAAATTTATAGCTATTATCTCTATCTATTACTTATATAGTTTCGATATTTTTTATTTTCATTTTTGATAGATCATGCCATTTCTCATTGTTGACATAGATTATTTTTGATATTTTAAAAATTTTGGATAAAAATACAATAATTTCTGACTACAATTGATATGGAAAAATAAACAAATAATTTGTTTGCTAAATTATTTTATTATTATTCAAAATAATCAAAACTTATTATTATGAGCAGCCTAAACATTCTTTCTTTTAATTAAATAAATTTAATATTATCATTTTCTTCGAGAATTTAAATAAATATTTATATTATATTGAAATATTAAGCTACATAAAATTTTTCAGTTACAGGATAACAACCGATAATTCGGCATCTCTCTTAATCTGAACGACAGAATTATGACAGAAAAATAAACTTTTATTCTTTTTATTTTTACTAATTTTACAGTAACTTATCTTTAACATTTATTTGAGTGTATAATAATTTTCAGTGCTTTAAAAAATACCAGGAGCTGTATGACTAGCAGGTCAAAGGTGTTATAATCAATTGCTAGTGGAGTATTAAAGGTATTAAAGATTGTTATTACGTGACTATTGATTAATCCAGCAAAGTGGATAATTCGATAAGATTCAGGACCCGAAAAAATGTCGGAAAATCGATCATTAATCTGTATTACTAAAATTTTAATATTGAATTATCTAAATTCTAGTAAACATATTTTTTATTTCAAATAATAATCAAAATTTTTAATATTTTATTTAACTTTCTTAATTTATAATGTTTAAAAAATTAATATCGAAATTACAAATGAATAAAAATAGAAAAAAAACGCAAATAATAAACTATATTAAAAAATTACACAAATATTAATTATATTTTATTAATTGAAACAATGATTTATTTAAAACTGAAATTTTTAAAAATAATTAAGAAAAACATTTTGAATTAGAAAAATAAACAAAATCTTTATTTTAAAATTTCCAGATCGAAATTAAGTTTTAATTATACAACATAATAACATGATAATTATATTATAAATTATTATTCTTAAATTTTTAACTGATTCAGTTAAATTTTGTTGGAACTTAATAACCCTATCTTGTTTATTTATTTATTTATCTATTTATTTATTTTGAATCCAGGAATTCAGATTCTCGCCTGAATTCTGAAGACCAAATCTACATTCAAATCATGTAGTATCTGAGAATGATGAACCGGTGATGCTAATTTTTAACCTTTTATCGACCTGTTTCGGGTACGGACAGAGATGTTATTCTGAATTCTAAACACTATTAAAAACTTATAGAGTTTATAGCGTAATATTTCATCTTGGCAATTAAAAGATAAATCTGATAAATAACCTTCACTTCTTTATTCTTTTTCGGATTTATATAATCATGGTGTGAATTAAATTTCACTTTATTTTCTATTTCGTAAGAGATATTTCGCACCTAAGTTACTCGAGTGAAAAAAAAAATGTACTTAAAAAAATAACCTCTACTAAAACATCTGTATCTTATCTAAACGCGTTATTTATATCTCCTTTACGCTAAAATTATACGATAAAAACAGCCATTACTTTCAAACCAATGTGCGGTATTTACATCCTTTCATAACAAGTGTTATTCTCATTTTAACCCTTTCTATCCTTAGATGGCTCAAGGCAATCATATCTTCGCCGTCAACGACCTTCTGGATATAGTAACACCGAATTCAACCTTGAACTAGGCATATTTCATTTCACGTGGTGCTTCATATCAGGTAAATAACTCGTGCAAGATAGATAAACTGAATTAGGTTAGTTATTATTCGTAAGAACGATAATATTTACAAATATTTATACTGCAATAAATGACACACGTGCTAACCGGATATGCATGTTAACGCGCATTTCGTTTAATATTCTAAAAATGTTGCTTAACAATCATTGCGTAGATTGTATGCTAGCAATGACATTTCAGATAATTATGTAATTATAAATCTTAAAGATAATTAAAAAAAAAAATTGTTTCCAAACTGGTAACGAAGGTATGAAACATTATAAACTGAAATAGGAGTGGAGTTAACGAATTAATGCTTACAAAAACTATAATTAATAATTTTGAAATTATGCTCCAAATTTAATTGTACAAATAAATAATAGTAAAATTAAATGTGTAAAGATTATAACTGGCAAATGTAACTCGATATTCATATCAATCTGAGTATCAATGAACTCTGATAATATATAGTTTCACTGTTTTTTCTTTATCTAGAGAAAGAAAATGCACGTAATCAGGGAGTTTATTTATTTAAGAAAGGTTCACTGTATAATCTATATAAATTTATTCTGTGTAAACATAAAAAGCAAACACTTTCACAAGTTAAAAAAATCTGTCTAAAAACTGTATTAAAAATTAAGAATTTAGTCATGACAGTTTTAAATAGCCGAACGGATATTTATTGTAATGTTTTTAACAGAGAACAAAATTAATTTATTCGGAAACAGTTTCTATTCACGTTTATTTAGTTTTTATCCATTAATCTAATGCCATTTATATTCAACAGCGGATGAAAGAATTGAATTGATTTCCTTTTTAAGTTAAAGAGACTTCTCAAGGTCAGACATTTCAGTAACGTTAAAACAACAATATAGTTTAAGAACAAGTAAATTAAAATCCAATATTATCAGTTTTAGACATCTATGGGTTACTTCATCTCTTACGTATCGGCTTACACAGATCGAAAGAGATAAGGCATTCCATTCGAAGAAAGCAATACAAAAAATGTTTTCTTCTCATAAGAGAAGTAACTATAAATTATGGTTTCTTTATTATGAAGTAATATTTAAATAGACATATTTTATTATAACTTTCAGAAGTTATTTCTGATTTGATACTTATTGGAATCTATTATTATTATATTATTAATAAATATTAAAAATTCTGTTTTTTATTTTTCACATTTTTTTATTTTATTAATATATAATAATATTTTAAACAATTTTTCGGTTTCTTTTTTTCTGAAAATTAATTTTTGACCATCACTTAATGATGAATATATTCCATTAAAAAAACGATTTTTTTGAATGCCTTAGTATTATTTTTTTTTAATGAAAAACGGGTTGTTTTAATTTAAAAAATTCTTAAAATATAGAAAATTAATAATTTTATAAATGTGAAATATGAGTGAGCTATTGCTTTCATTAATAAATATGCAATAATCTTTTTTTGAAATTCACAGCTATACAGTTGTACTACGTGAAAACTAATCTCAAGTTCAAGATGTTATTCTGAAATATTTCAACTTACATTTGTATAACAAAACAAAATCATATTGCTTTCTTTTATATGAATTGATTATACACAGAAATGCGTTCCTTTCTAAAGAAACCAAAAAATGCATTTTTGTTTTGGGTGTATTTGGTGTATAAGGAAATTCTGATTCAAATATGGGTGTCTTATAGGTTTCTTCCTTTCTCTAAATTATGTTCATTTATAATTTCGTTCTTTTGAGAAAAATTTCATAGATTAACTGTTCAAAACTTAATTTTTTTAAGTACATGTAAGGATTCATTCAAATCATAAAGAATTAATTTCATTGAAAAATAATTTGTGAAGAAATTTTGGAATTATAAATCATTTAAAAATTATTTTATATAATTTAAAAAAATTACGTTAAAATTATACAGTATTTCAAAAGGAGGAAGTATATACCATTCAAAATACGTACGATTTTATACCATACAAGTATGAAAAATATTTTTTATTGCCTACAGTTCCCACCTACGTAGAAAAACTACTTCATGATTCTGAAGTATTTATCCTAACAAGGCATTCTGATGGATGTGCTTGAAAGATATAAAAACCATCAGAGTAGTATGGATTATAGAGTAGGTGGATATCTTAGGTCTTTGACATTAACAAAACAGGAGATTTGTGATTTATATCTGTATCATCAATGAAAATAAAGTATGAGGTACTTTAATATTCCTTTTGTGTTTGGAAAATTTCAACATTATATATATTTAAAATATATATAATGTTGTGATTGTTAAATTCAGAATATTTTCGTTTATAAATATCTATATTAGGAAATATTTGCAAATATCCGTAGGAAGCTAAAAATTGGGAATTCTCAAGGATATTTGCAAATATCCGTGGGAATGCAAATAAAAAATTTTATTTCTTGAATAACTATAAATGAAAAAATACTTTAGAAACTTATTGTTGTCTTTATATTTGTTACAGAGTTATTTTTCACTTTATACATTAATTTTAAGTAAAATAAATGCATATAAATATAGACATATGCCCATAGTAATTATTCAAACAGTAAAGTTTGGAATTTTTCATAAATCAGTCTTTTTTATTAATGTTCTTATAATCTAAAACAAGATTTGCTTGCATTAGTTGATAAAACTTAATGAATGTGCAGATGTTGTTAACTTTACGTTTTTGCAGTTAATTTTAGATTAGATGTTATCTGAGAATTTGTAAATGTCGGCTTAGATCTGTTGATAATAAAATACTATTAAATGAGCCACAACTATTCATTAATATTCTTTTATCATCAAGAAAATTCAAAAAATGATATAAAAAATAAATAAATGCAATCTAATAAGACAGTCAAGATTTGTTTAATCGGCATGAACACTTAATAACAACAAGAACTGATATCTGATATGTTTCTACATTATTGGACAGCTGAAGAATTTATACATAAAACTGTATAATTAAGAATACGTTAACATATTATTATTCAGAATAAATCCTATAACAATTAATAAATCATTTTATATTAATTAAAATACGTAAGATTATCTCGAACTCGAAGTCGGGAAAAAAATATACAGAAAATAATTATCTGAAGCGAGCACGATTCTACCAAGTAATTATGTAGTACATATAAGAGAACATTGATAAAATCGTCCATTTTTTGAAAGCTGTTTTCACAAGGAGATCCAGTCGTGGATGTGACATTTTCTTCGTCACGTAATCATTGTAATCCCAAAGTAAACTGGTAGCGATTGGCTAATTTACAAAGCGAAAGTGATTGGTCAACCGTAGGAAATTCTCGACTAATCTTATCTTTTAATTATTTATTATTAATCCGACACGATAATAATAATAATTATAACAATTAAATTTGAACGAGAGAGATTTATAGAGATGAGTTAAGAATGTACTGTTGTAAATACACAATGATTATTAGTAAATTTCGAAGTCATTTTTCGGTTCCAATAAGTGCTATAAATTTTCTTGGAGAAGAATAGAAAGAAAAATAGTTGCGAGTATAGTTATCCGACCTTCAACTTTACTAAAAAGAGGTCAATACTATTTCTTTCTAATGTGACCACACATGGCCGCTCCTACCCCCTGGACTGACCAGGTACCAATTTGAAAGGATGTTGGGTGGGCCTTTCAACCATTCTGGAAAAGAGAGTGAGAGAAATCCGGACTTCGGAAGAATTGATCCCACGCTTTCTTAAAGCATAGGGTGTCAAATCATAAAAGAATAAGTACAAGAATAATACAGAAAGTTACTCTGTGTCTCTAGGTCTATTGCTTTCGTTTCTTATCGCACTATTAATCAGTGTTGACCTTGTACTAGAGAACTGGTATGAATAGAAATATGGGACATTACAGACAATGACGCAAATACTGTAGTTTAAAAATATACCGTAATTAAATATTGTTAAACTCTGTAAGGCTAGAATTTATTATAATTTGGGTTTCTTCTCGTATTAATTCATAATTTCATATGGGCGTTTTCTCGTTGCTTTAATTTAAGGTTAGGATGGATGCTCGTCAAGATTTACATACGTTTACATATGTAAACCTTGTTCCAACGAAACAGAATATGTTCGTTGTCAAAATCATGTAATAAATATGAAACTTAGAAGCTAGAAAATATTTTTTTGTTTATTAAATTTCAATTAAAATGCAAATTATAAAATAGGCTTTATTTTTTTCATTATCATCATCATCATCATTATTTTATTTATAATTTAAGTAGTTCAACTTTAAAATAATAATTTTTTAAATCTTTGTAAGATATTACTTTAATATCGGTAAGATAATAATTCATTTTAAATTTCTGTCGATATTTTTTGTATATAATTATGCCTATAATTATAATTTTAAAATTTAATATTAGAAAAATAATATATTAAAATGGACGGTATAACTTTCATGTCGTCTGAAACATAAAATGAAAGAAAAACCGTAAATAAATAAAAGTTAACGATGTATAAATAAGAGAACAAAACATCACTAAACAATTTTTGTGACAACAAACAGTAATATAAAAAAAAAAAAATAAGAGGGTTTCATGACAATATTCCTAACTTAGGGCCTCTTAATGGTGAGTTTTGAGTCAATTAACTTTTTCTTTAGAACTTCTTCTTTTGTTAGAAACATTAATCTTAAATTAGGAACAACAAACATTCTCTTTCTTTAAGTTTCTTTAATAGTCCCACCACAGAAACCGAGCCTATACTTAAAAATAATGGTGACGTCGATCTGAAGTTTCGGGATTTCTTTTTTTTCGAAAAAAAATATTATTTTAAAAAATATTACATGCTGTTATCAATCCAGATATTTAGTTTTTATATACGCAAGTATAAAAATAAATAATTCATCTCTGTTATGATTATATTAATGATATATGAACTGCTTATGAGGCATGAAAATATTTTATGAATTACTGTAGTTCTTAATTCGCTTCTGATGTGCGTCAATTATTAATATTTGAAAATATAACAAAGTATATAATATTTTTCTATTCAAGAATAAATTTTTAACGGGAACAAAAACATCAGAAAGTGCATTCCTTTAAACTGGCTTACTTGTTTGAAAGTTCACCTTGAATCCGGGTTTGTTTATTTGCTTTTCCTTTCTTTTCTCGCTTTTCCTTTCAATTGCGTTTTTCCTCGTTATTAAATTTCGTTATATAATGGAATTTAGCAACAAATTAAAAGTGATATAAGCCTTACTTTAGAATATTTTGATCAGATTCTATTGATTTATAATTTATTTATTTTTTTTTAACGTAATATATTTTAAATAAAATATTTATAATTTATATCTATATTTTAAATTTTTATTATAATTATCAATACTATATATATATATATTATTATCATTTAAATAGTATTAAATCAATACGTTAATTGCATAAATTTATCCATAAATTTCATCAAATAAATTTTTCCTTACCTGATAAATAAAAATGTTAAATATTGAGGTATAGATGACTGAATATTTTGTTTGTTTTGTTTATTGCAACGAACAATGTTTTATATCATGTCATTCGATCGGATATTTTCACTTAACTATGAATCGTTGGCATCAGCCCACCTTAATATACGCGGTCATCGGTCCAATGGACAATGGTTTGAACTCGTTTGCTTCATTTACATGTTTGGTAATCTTCATACTTCCGTTTGAAATCCGTCGATCAAACTTTGACGTCAAATGGAGCTGACCAATAAGCAATTGTGCCAAAAACTTTGAGGACCATCGACAAAGAAAGGATGCGCCTCCCCCTTTCCTTTTTCCATTTTACAGCTGATATTCCCCCATCCCTTGCTTCCCTGCAGAACATGTTGTTGTATCCGCCTACCAATCGCAAACAGCCTATGATGAAAGTGAAGGTTGCAATCCCTCGGCCATTGACACTCGAGTTCTGTCACGTGACCGACCTAGACCTTGTCAAGAGAAGGGACGAGTCCGAGTTTACGATGCTGCAGTCAAAAGAGAACATTCCTCATCTAACCGCAGGAAAGTCCTTTAAAGCAAGACTTTCTATAACGCACTCAACAATGTGACATTTCCAGTAAACTTTCTTAATCTACTTTTAAAATTCGTAGCCAGACATATACACACTCTATGTTTGCTTTTAAGATAAATGAATCCACATATAACTCATATATTCAATAGAATTCTGTTGAATATGACTAAAACGTTAAGTTTTATATTTATTCTTTTATCATTAAAAATTGAAATACGAAGTAGGCAAATTAAGTGTACTCCATAGTAAAAGTTTAATTTTAAACATCTCTATGAGAATTTTTTTCTCAGTTATTGTTTGTCGTAGCTTCAGTAATTCAATAACACTCAAGATTAAGTTAATTAAATTAAGTTGCATCTTGTACAGTTTTAAATGTTAGAACAATGTAATTGTTTATAATTACATTGTTCTAAGCAATTCAACAATGCTTAGAAATGAAAAAAAAATTGAATTACCTCAAGACAGAATTATCCTTTTCGTTGTAAGGTAAGTTATATAATGCGAAAAATATATTAAGAATTTAATATTTCGTAAAAACGGCATTCATATTTCAAAACTTTAAAGATTACGAAATTGAATTAAATTCTTCCTCCAAAAAAAATTTATATTTCGAAAATATAAAAAGTACGGAAGTTAATGTATTACTCTAGCCTTAGCCTTGAACTTGGTAGCGTATCGCCCACGTCTTTCGTAAAAAGGAGTATTCATCAAAACCGTAACCTGGTTTTATTCATGATGTTCGCAGGTCAAGTTTGTAAAGAGGATATGGAAGTGAAAAGAGAAAGGTGGTCCAACTATTATTTTTGATTTTTTTTTTGGACTTTAAATCCGTTACTCCTGTTTATTCAATTTTTATTCTTTTCCTTTCTGAAAAATTATTTTAAATAACCAGGAAGAATTAAAATATAAATGCACAATAAAATGCTAATCATGAAACTATTCCTAGAGAGAATAATATACAGTATGATTCAACATTGTATTTTAAAATATTAATAAAATAAGTTTATTAATGATTGAATTTATAACTTAAACATTTCTGTGTAATCCTAAAAAAATAATTATTTGTGAACTTTTTCCTAGGAAAAAAATTAAATAATCTCATTAATATTCAAAGGAGTGCGACAGAGGGAAGGTATCATTTTTTTTATCTGTCCACGCTTAATCGCTAATAGAGGTGCCAGATAAGTTTTGCTCCTCCTTTTTTATCGCCTTAACTAATATCGGTATCATTCGACAAGCTACAAGATAAACATTAGTATCATCCTCCTCAAAACATTAGTATCATGACATTAGTATTATCTCCAGGAAAATTATCAATCTTTCCAAAGTAGCGTATCAGATAGGTTACTTTCAGTATGAAACCAGTTGCCTATCAACTTAATGTTCTGTAAAGATCAATTCAAAATGACTAAAATATTGATATATTCAAGTACTTTCTTTATTTTTGATGCGAATTATATTTTGAAAATACGAATATTATTCAAAAGTTGATTATATTTTCTCTATGCTATTCTTTGTTATCTAACTTCAATGCATTTTTGATACATTAAGTGATAGACATCCAGATAAAGGCAAAGAATTTGCGTGATAACACTTGTTTACCTCGCATCCGATGATGAATATCGAAGTCATTATATCTTATATATATAATAGCAATTTGCATATTTTCAGATAAGTTCCCAAGAAATTTATGCAAAAATCAAGTTTAATCTTTTTAAAAATAAAACAAAAAAATGAAATAGTAGTTTATGATATGTAAGATTAATATTTTGAGTGGGTTTATTATGCATTGTAACGGATCTAGTTTATTATTATTTTATTTTTTAAATGCAAAATATTTTTAACTATTCATATCAAATCATAATTAATTAAAAAAATTATCAAATTTGTTTTTATGATTTAATAGTTAAAATTAATATACAGAAATATAATCCAATTATTGTACTGAAAAAATTCTTAATGCAATTTAGAAGTGATTATTATTATTGTTTTTATTTTCATGTTAAAGCAACAAAATAATTGCTTATAAATTATAACAGAGTTCTTATTTTCTTAGTAACTGATTCATATTTTTTTATATATTAGATGTTTTCGTAATGGATTTTATATATTCTTTTATATGGAAATGTTTTTACTAAGAAATACTTTCTAATAACCGTATGATAACACGCATCTTTGAATATCATAATTAATTTTATAAACTCATTGTGTTGAAATTTTTAGAGGACCTTAAGAAACATTAGATAAGGTTATGCACCAAATTTTGTCGAAATTGATTGAATGATGCATCTTGTAGACTATCTTCAAAAGAAGAAGAGGGAGAGGAGGATGAAGAAGAGAATAAGAATATCTTATTTTTTGCCGATTTTTACTAATTTCTAACTGCTCTGGTTTTTTTATTAAGTAAATTTGACGCTTTAAATTTAGTATTTCATGTTCTATTCAATAATTTTCTTGAATATAAATGTCAAATTAGTAATATTGAATTTAGAACAGGAATTATAGTAGTTGAATTTCAGCTTTAATAAATGTTGTAATAGGAGACATTCAGTGATAATAGAGTACTGTATAGCATTTGCCTTGCAATCATTAGCGTGCTTCAAGATATAAAATTTCTTTAATTCAGTAGAATACATAAACAAAAGCGAAATTTAACAATTATAATAAAATGAAATAAGAATGATATATACCCAATGGATAATGAATTAATGTATAGATTATATTATTTTAATAATCAAAAATGTTTAAATTTTATAAATTTATATGCTTATTAAATGAAAAATTTTTCAAAACTTACTCTTAAAATTTTCTGCATGGAAATATAGTTTAACTATATAAAAACATCGATTTAAATTTTAAAATTGAGTACAACGATGAAAGCAAAAAATGTATATTTTGTTGTAGATGTAGACAGATTAACAAGAATTAATGTTGTGTTTATTGTTAATTCAAAAGGATTTCCTTTGATTGACATAATGCCTTGGGACATCCTACTGTGTTCTAAAGGTTCATTCAATAACTGAGCATTAAAATTCTTGTAATAGGTAGTTTCGGATTATTAAAAAAAATCGCTCTGTAATGGCCGCTTCTACAGTATTCAACAAATATGCTGTTGAATAGCAATATAAATATTTAATAGCTTCCATTTCTTTAGTAGGTGGTCTGTATGAAGCTGTCATTGTTGTAATGTAATTTTTTTTTTTATAAAATAAAGCAGAATTATTCGATTTTAGAAAATATATAATTATATTTTTAATTAATAATAATTTAAATACTTTTTAAAGAAATAAAATTATTTTTCTATAGCTTAATGGAAAAATCAGTAGAGATGACTATGCTACTGATCAAGAAAAATTATTTATTATAATAATTTTATTTTATCGTCATCAGTATTGAAATTAGCATAATTTCATCTGAATTACATTTAAAAAATAGTCCGAATCTTTAATTTTCAATAAGATGGACTGAAGTTTTAAAATAATTTAAATTTGGACTTATATGTTGATTTTCTTTATAGTAGACTATATAAAATATTATCAACTTATTTGCTGAATTTCGTATAACGTTTGAACTATCCTAATAAACAACAATGAATTATAAAATATAATTGTGTTTGTAAATAAATAAATAAATAAATAAATAAAAATAAAGCAATGAAGAACATTAATGTATAAAATTAAATGTTTTTATCTTTTAATATTTTGAATTATGTCAAAAATTATTTTTTTGTAGGTTTTATAAATTTCATATAATGATAATATTCTATATATGATTTTGCAAAACCTTTCGTATTTAATTTGTAGAAATCATCTCATTTGTAATAAGAATTTTTCATTTATTATTATAAATCAACAGAAAAATAGATTTTTTCAGTAATATTAATTTAAATATATTAGTTTAATTTGTATAAATTTTATATCTGTTCACGTGTATCATCAAGAAAAAAATTATATATATTTTATTTTGAAACTATCTTATATTTTTAGTATTAGTTTACAGGTTATCTTTAAATATATATATATAAGTTATATATATGTTGTTAGCATTCTGATAACTATCTAATTTCTTTCATTTAACATTATTAAGAAATTTAAAATTATTCTTTAATCATTTAAATCACAATATAATTCACTCTTTATATATTATCCACTTATACAGCAAGTTAAAAAAATGTTATTGAGAAAATTCGAATTTCACACATTATAATAAGTTACAATATATTATATTCTTAATGCATGTATGTGTAATTTCAGATTTTAATACTTATGCTCTTTTCCAGATTTGATTTTTATTATTATTTTTACATTTTATAATAATGTAAACACGAATGTTAGTTGCAAACATATTAGCTGATTAAGGCAATCACGTAACAAACATCTCACCTTTGAAATATATAACGCAAATTTACGAGAAATTTTTATCGCTTAAAATTATGAAATCTTCTCAGCTTATTTTTTAAGAACGCAAATTTCCTAGTAATAATGTTACACGAATATAATTTATGAATGTTTAGGTATTTACACAAAAAAATAACTGAAGAGGATAATTAAAATAGAATAAGCAAACGGATAACAAACAAAAATTTTCTATAAGTGAATAAATAAAGCCGCTAATTAAATATTAAGAGTTATTTTCAAGATTATATAAAAATTCTTTATAGAAGTTGCCTATACGGCAGATGGTTATTAAGTTTGAAGTAGTTTTTAACTTGCTGTTGGCTTCTAAGTGTTCCAAACTCTCATTCGCTACATTCGCATACTTAATATCAAATATTTATCAAGTAAATATTTTTCCATTAATATTTTATTTTCATTTGACATTATAAATCGAGTAAACACTTCTAATTTGTCAAGAAAGTTCAAAATCTCATTAAATATAGAATATGTTGCATTCTATAAAATAATATAGAAACATGAAAAAGTACCTAGCAATTTCAAAGCAATAAGCTACAGAATTTTTTTAAAATGTACATTGTCATACAGCTGAATAACAATTTTAACCTTGTTGGAACAAATGTGAATAGCATAAAAATGTATGCACCAAAGAAGAACAACTCTTTAGGCAAAGATTAAACTTAGAACCTGTAATAACCTTGCAGGTGTGTATTAAAACGCGACATTCCGGAGTTTTAATAAATTATTTCTTATGGTGGAAACACTATTATAATATTAGTGTTATATCAGTACTGCTATGAAGTTATGTCGCAATAATGATTTATTCTGACTGTTATAGATTCAAGATCAAAAGAGAAAGCTATGCTTTTATTTTTAAATAGCTCATAAATAAAATTTCTGTGTAAAGAATAGAATTCAAACTATGATGTTTTTCATCTACAAAGTCATACGTTTCTGAGTTTATGAAATGAAATATGATAAGAATTTAATATAACGTAGTATCATTCGATTGTGAATAATTTTAGAAGGAAAGAATATTCAATAAGTTTTCGTATCAGTAAAAGTTGTATCTAAATTTAACATTTTAAAGTAAACCAATAAAAAATTGTCATATTGTTTAAAATGCTTAAGTGCATGTATATTGGCATATATTAATGAATAAAAATTTATTCAGATTTATTGAAAATATATAAAAAAGGCATATTTTCTTCTAAGATAGTCGACTTAGTAGATAAATTTCTAGGTTAATTATAGTTTTTTAAAATAGAATATTTTTTGAAAGTTTTAAATTTCTAGTTTTAATTATTCGCCAAATATTTTCAGTATTGACAATACAACAAATGCTTTTTAAAAATATTTAAATTAATTATTATATTAATTGTTTTATCATAGAATTTCAAATTAAATGAATATTTATTTTATAAGATTTTCAAAATTTAATTTTCACTTTTCGATTTCATAAAATATTGTTTCAAACTCTTTTTATCTTTTAATGATTTAATAAATTATTATTAACGGGATTAAATCTATAAGTTTTCATAGAATTTAGTAATTGTTTAATATAAGTATTTATGAAAAATTCAAATATTTAACTTTGAATATAAAGAAATAGAACTTTTATCAATTACTTTTTATAATTTTTCTTATTTCAATTTCTCTCCTACAAAAATTGTACATATATTTACTGAGTTAGTTATTTTTCATTCAATAGATATGAAACATATAATAATGAACGGTATCATGTGAGTGATATGTTATCAGTTAAATGATACCGTTTAACGCAATTTCTTTAATTCTAACAAAATAATTTTTCGAAGATTTATCAATAAATCTAATATAAAACTTTAATCATTTGCTTAAATGAAACTTTTTATTTTAATAAGAAACAAACAAACAAACCGATGGTTACCAGGTTTATAAATTTGAGACAGAAAGAGTAATTTTAAAATAATGCGATTTCTAGATAGAATATAGTAACTTCATCAATACAAAGATATCTATCAGCTATTTTTTTCTGAGAAAAAATGTCTACACATTTTGGTACTGTTGAGTGAATTATCATAAAATTAATATACTAGTTAAGGTTACCGATAAATTTCAATGACACATTTTAAAATGTATTCATGCCTTTGTTTTTTTTTTTTTTATTATTATTTTTCAGTTTTATAGAGTTAGCTCTTATGTCGTTCGTTGCGATGAAAATTTATATACTGTACTTTTTAATTTTATTATATATCTTATTAAAATTTTTACTAAAAAGTTTAATTTAATCCTTAGATTAGTAGATTAAAATTATACCTAATAAATGCATTATTTTGCATACACTGTATTACGAAATAGCTTGCAATAATATTAGCTTTTTTTAAAAATAGCTATAGATAAGCATAACAAGGGTAATCTTCCTCTATAGATCTGAAAAATTCAAATACTCCAGAAAAATGAAATTCTATTTTTAAACATGTAAACTTGTCAGTGTCGACATAAAACAAGATGGTAGTGAAAAGATGATTGAATAAGAGTGCTTGTTATTAATCGTAGTGACATTTATATTCACTTGACAGCATGACTGCCTATATCGAATGACATTAACTGCAAAGAAGACAAAGAATACAACATTACTTTTCTTTATAAAATATTTAAAATATATAATTATTTAATAGGAAATTATTAAAGCATTCATGCAGGAATAAATTTTATTTTCTATTTTAATAGTTTACAAAATTACACTTCGCTGAATTGTTATTAATATTACATTTTCAAATAATTTATATATTTTAATATTAGCTAAAATTAAATTGTATCCATGATCAGTTTTTTTATAGATATTTTGCCCTTCGAAATAACATATACATTGAAATATGATGATTAATAAGAAAGATCAGTACCGATTAAATCATTCTGTTATTTAATGCATGTTTTAATGATAATCAAATATTTCAATTTATACTATTTTTCGGGATTGTAATATTTTAAATAATGAATTTATACTTATTTTTATGAAGTCATTTGTGTGATCATAAAACTAGCTTTCATAAAACAATCATTAAAGTTTTATAATGGATAGTGTAAAAGAAAAAATCGATGTAGTTGGAATATCGTGTGACATGAATCTATAAAGATGATGCAACTTGTTAAAGACATTGTTTTCTTTTATTTATTTTTAAGAATTTATGCCATCATCATTGGCACTTAGCTGTTTTTATTACTCATTTATCGTAAGTCTTTTTGTCCATGAAAACTCATTACTTTTAATATTATTAAATTTTTTTTTAAATTAAATTTAATAGAAAATCAACTCATTTTTTTCAACAAATATTTTTCATATATAATATCATTGGTTTGATAAAGTAAAATGAACAATACCAAAAAAATATTGCCATATATGTATATATGGCAATATTTATTTGGTGTTGTTCATTTATACATTTATACATTTTTTTTAGTATATATATATATATATACATTTATCTTTTTCATAATAACTTATATAATAATAAAAGACAATCTCTTGTGTATTTATTTGCTGTCTGTGCTAGTTATCACTCTATAAAATAAGAACGAGAACTTTGAAAATTTGCAATTTGCAGAATGGCTGTAGTGATATGGCATCTTATCATTCGATCTGTGCGAGAAAAGGTTTGGTTGTTTTCTTCAAAAGAACCTTTAACTAAAATTATTCACAATATTCCATTTCTCTATTCTTCATGAAATCCAAATCCGCTTGTCAATTTTTATTTTTCTAAGTTATTTCCAGTCTGATCAAAATAAACTCTTTAATAAACATTGATAAATGTCTTGTGTAAAAGAATATTAACGCAGTATTTTATAACTGTTATTGATACAGAAAATATTTGAATTTATTCTTTTTTTTAATGAAGATATTCATAAGTTTTTTCGTAATTTTTCGATGTTGCATCGTAGACAATTACATTTTTTTTTTTCCTTGCAGTTACTTTTTCAATAAACTTTAACAAACTAGGTCTTCTGTTAAGCAGTATAATCCATAAAATTAATTTCGCTAATACGAATTGAAATAGGACAGATTGAAATATTAGAAGACCCAGAGCTAGACTATTATCTTTACTTCAGTTAACAATATTGGCTGATGGCATATCTTCATTCGAATAATCTATAGAAAAATTTATAAACGAAATATATCAGGACATTCCGAAACTGACAGAATTTAATTACTCTGATTAATTTCTAGGAAAGAAATAAATTTTCAAGTATGAATTTTTTGTTAGTTTGAATTGAATGTGTGAATATAACATTTAACTAGATTTATTTGAAAACATTATTTATATTAATTTAATAAAAGAAAAGTTGTGAAATGTTTAAGTTTAATCCTCATCTTTAAATGATGATCAAAATTCTATTGAGATGAAATTCCATTGTATATGATTAAAAATTATGAATTCATGGATTCGTATAATTTCAATTATTGAAACAAAATTCATTATAACATTTTGTGAAAGAATAAAAATTTTTATTTCAATTATGATTATATTGAGGATAATTAATCAATAAAATAATGTCTTTAAATAGCGTACTCTGCATATTATCTAAGGACACTGAGGATAATACGGCCACTCTTATTTCAAACTAAAATTGTGATGATTGTGGTAAAGTTGAAAAAATCGAAAACACGTGGTTATTAGTGTTATCTGTCCTCTTTTAAGCTTTTAAAAGATTTTTTGTATTAATTTTTGATTTTCACTTTCAAATTTAAAATTTTGTAAAACACCTTTTTTGAAGGTAATATGGTCAGTGAAGGTAATTCGGCCAGTTTCCTATTTTTCTCAATAAATCCATTT
>WUQG02349804.1:0-18458 GCA_011317285.2 Androctonus mauritanicus | reverse complement strand
GATGTTTAGAACCAAAAGGTTCTATGTACATACCTAACTAATATTATTACTTGGTAAAAATTCTGTATATGAAAGATTAAATAAATATTTAATGCATTTGGTGTGTCATCATCTATTCTTCCTTTTAACAAGTTTCCGTAATTCCTAACATCATTACCTAAACCGATATCCAAATTCAAATTTAAAATTGCTCTCCTGAACAATTTTCTAAATGTCAGATAGAACCCTCTGGTTCTCACCTCACGAACTGTCTCCATACTCCAATACAAAAAAGCAATTAGTTGTTGATATCATAAGACATAAGTGCAAATCACTAGTACAGTATGCCATTCTACCTCTCATTGACTCTAAAAGCCAAAAGCTTTTTATAATGGCAACATTTACAAGCTTTTTATGCTTGGCTCATTTAGATACATTCATGCAACAACTTCAATTTTTAGTTTATAGATATAACAATTTATATCATTGTCTTTACAATTTGACAATACTTATTTACCAATTATAAAGCTCTGATAAGAGACCATTCTTTAATTATTGAATTGGACCAGTGATATTATTTTAGAATAGATAATGTCATGTGACAAGTGAGTTAGTTGGAAGATGGCAGTTCCATTCTGTAATTCATCATTTTCAATTTTCTGAAGCAAAGGACATGAAATAAGTAAGTTAACCTTTAAATTAAACATAATACCCAAAATAATAAATTTAATAAAAAAAGAAATAAAAATAAAATAGGAGAGATCAAGACCAGATCTGCACATTATTCCTCATAAATATATAAAAATTTCTGCAAAAAATACAATTAATAATAATACAATAACAATAATACACGATTTTTCAAAAAATTTACTTATTATGATAAATAAACTTGTGAAAATTGTCTTAAGTAATAGACTGTATATTTAATATGTATATGTATTGCATTTATGAAATATTATTAAATATAAGTACTTTTTCTAAAAGAGTAATGCAAAAAACATAATATAAAATTGTGATAAATGTATAATATAATTATTTTTCCTAAAAAGTAGTTAAATAAGTTTAATTTTCTTAAAAAAAAAAAGAAAGAAAAAATATTTACCTCTAAGACAGAGAAATGTTAAGAAATCTTCTGTTTTTGGACGACGACATGGTAATAAATCAGTAGCAATACTACTTCCTGAACAAATTTTAACTGGAGTAGGAGCAGGACTGTTTGGAGTAGAACCTTGGGCAAATTTTCTTTGAGCATGTACACGTGCTCTAAAATACATTAAATAAATTTCAAATCTTAAATAATTCAAAAAAATTTATTAGAAATTTTTAAACTTAGAAATAAATATATAATTATTAAGGACAGAATAAAAAAAAGACTGAGGATATTAACCTTTTTGGACTTGCCTCTTGATTATTTTTAGAATTCAAATGTCCACCTGCCAAACCTCTTCTAGTTTTTCCATCATCCTTGATATCATCCTTTTGTTCACCATTCACTTCTCCTTCCATCACCCTCCGCTTACCTTCCTGAAGAGATGCATATAGTGCCTTCTTCAAGTCCTTTTCCTCCCTCCATAACAACCCATTATTGTAATCCTGTGACAAGAGATGGGCAATTGAAATTTCTAGGTCTTTTAGTGACTGACAGAGAGGAACAGAGTTCAAATGATCCCAACTCTGATATATGTAAATTTTTAGTGGGTATTAAACAAAAAAATTTTTGAAGGGCAATCAGAAATAAAGGATACATTCAAAATATAAGCTATATTGCAAAAACAAACCAGCATAAAATAAATATGCAACATATCATATTACATATAAAATAAATATGCAACATACCATATTACATATAAAATAATATTGCTAATTTTCATGAAATAAAAACTATTACACATAGGACAATGCAACAAATAATTAAGCATTGCTGATCACAATAACAAATTAATTTTAATAGCAATTTAAATAATAAAATTATATAAAACACATCATACATTAAGCATATAATTTGACAAAATCTAATTAAATCAAAATTTCAGATTAAAATTTATTACCTTTCACCAATACAGGCAATATAAATAATTTATATTATTACTAATTAATAAAAAATGGCATATGAACATTCCATGCATACAAATTAATTTTTATATTATGTAATCAATACATCTTTAACATAAAAGCAACAATAAACTTATGCAAAATGAAACATGACTGTTTTACTGATCACAAATTAGGTTTTAATTAAAATAGGGTCAGTAGATGCCTTGAAGCATCATAATTACTATACTCTTGTCTTCAGGAAAAAAATGGGTGAATATATCAGTCACATAATCTTAAAGAATATGTGACCTA
Organism: Androctonus mauritanicus; assembly: GCA_011317285.2. Classification (NCBI taxonomy): domain Eukaryota; kingdom Metazoa; phylum Arthropoda; class Arachnida; order Scorpiones; family Buthidae; genus Androctonus; species Androctonus mauritanicus. Next base: position 16,133 of record WUQG02349804.1, on the reverse strand, counting down.
AATTATTGTTAAATTATAAATATAATAGAATCTCACTTATCTGATGTTAACTGAAGTGTTTTGCATGCAGAACATTTATTTATCAGTTATTAATAATAATATAAAAAGTATATATTAAAAATATATAAATTTCATTATTGAAAATTAAAAATTTATTGGATAATGTATAACTGATTTTCTGTTTGAAATCTCTTTTTTTTTATTTGATATATTTTCTGAATTTTCTACATTAAGTCCTTAGTTAATAATAATTATTATGAAAAACAATGAAAAATTATTTGGGACATTTATAATTTAAGTAAAAATTATCATCAATTCTGTTAATGTTCTATCAAAGGCAGCTGAATTAACAGAATATAAACAATTGATTTTTAGATCTATTATATTAATTCAAAATCTGATCAAAATAATTTTTTGCAATAAATAATTTCAGTCAAATTTTGAATTACAATTTTAATATTCAGAATCTTTGATATGAATAAATTTGCTATTGTGCTTATTTTTTATGACAAATTATTTTAACAATTGCACGAATATATTTTAGATGAAAAGTAAGGAAAATAAAATAAACTGTAATATTAATAATGTATCTTCAAATAATGTATAAAGCTTTTCATAAATTATTCTAATCTATTACTGGTCAGCAACAATGCTGGCTGGAATATGCTTTCTCCAAAAATCTTTTCTAATAAAAGAAATGTTCCATTAAAAGTGTATTTTTAAGCGATTCATTATCATTGATACATATAAACCAAAGAAATGAAACAAAAAAACAGTAAAAAAGAATGAGGTAAAAAATTTAATCCTGATTTTATTAATCCAGCTTTTGCAAATTAGTTTTTTGTGTGTATTCATTGAAAATACATCCTTTTGATGGTGATTCCTAAATTTTTTCAGTTGCTGAAAAATTTTTTTAAATTACATTTAAACAAACATTGTTTATAATTGAACAGCTTAATAGAATTTGATTTTTTATCCCATCTTGTCAATTTTACAATCTAATCTATCAAAGTTATTCTGATTATGTAACTCAATAAATGATATTTTTGAAATTTTTTGAAAAATTATATTTGTCAAAAAATGAGGTATAAAATGCTGAAAATAAAAAAAAAAATTGTACATAATAGGGAAATATTGGATAATTCTGTTAAAATAAATTAAAACATACCATAATCATTCATTTTTTGTTTTAATTTCACTGAAATTTAGAAGAAAATCATGAAAAATGAAACATAGACTCTCTCAGGCCATTTAAAGGGACGCTTACTGCTTTACAGCAGCCACTAGCTTCTAGGGATATTGCAGCCAAGCTACTTTGTACTGTGGAGTGTGGTATTGGGTGTAGTACTATAGTAAACCATCTGCTGCTCCAATTAAAGAAATATAAAATACATTATAGCTATTTATGTTCAAGAGGAGACCATTTTTGTATATATTAGAACTTTTTGATTTAAAAAAATTAAAAAAAAAATACTGATAAAAATTATGTAAATGAAGTAAGAATAAGTAAATAAATATGAAATATTAATAAAAATGACAATATTTCAATGAATTCATGTAAATTTTTTTATAATTATATGACATAACTTCATTCAGCAAAAGTTATGTAAATCTTGATTTTTTCATAATTTCTGGAAATTTCAACAGAATTTAAAGTTACAGAAAAAATAAAATTCCACAAAATTCCTTACACTGTTAGAAAGAGAGCAAAAAATGCAATAAATTCTGAAAATTTCAAAAGATTTCAACAAAAATTAAGAGAAATTTCATAATTTTAATTTTCATATTTTTTGCATATTAATTAAATTTAATTTCAATTTAATAGTTGGCACTCAAGAGGTTAAACATATTTTGAGAAATTAAATAATAAGATTTTTTTAAAATATAATTTTAATTTTTTTTTTAAAAACAAAACATTAGTTCAATAATAAATAGTTCAAAGCGAATAAAATTTTGAGTTACATATGAATCTTATTTGCATAATTTCTTAATGATTTCAGCTAAAACTTTGCAGTTATTAAATTATCATAGAAACATCAAATTATATTTATTTAAATAAAAATTATTTTCATTAATAGCAAAGAAAATCTAAATTAAAGAATCCAAAAAAAAAAAAAAACTGAAGAAAACTATCAATCCAAATGTGTTATAATTTTACATTTAAAATTTTTTTTTTAATTTTTGAATCATTTTTTTTATTAATATAAAGAATATGTATGCCAATTAGTAATTTCTAACAGAAATATGAGGATAATAAAAAACTATAAAAATGTTTTTGAGGATATACTGTATAACTATAGAGAATATAATTTTTTTGAATCAGAAAAACAACTTTATATATATTACTAGAAGTATAAAAAATAATGAAAAATTATTAATTTGAAAAAAGTAAATGTAATTATATTTCAAATTATTATAATTCTCCCAAAGAGCAGTATATATAACAAGAATAATGGGTTATTATGATATATTTGACAAAAACTAATTTTACATTTGACTCATTAAGAAAAATGCATATTTTTTTTTTTAAATAAAGGAAAAATTACTTAGATTAATCTAGATTTTATATTATCATCTAGATTAATTGAAAGATGATTACAGATAAGTGAGATTATGTTGTATTTAAATAATTATAAATTTTGGGTCAATAAAATATAAAATTATAAAAGTTGGATATAGTAATTCTTTAGAAGTTATGTTATTAACAGTATTTTAAGACTCTCTGATAATTTAAAATTCATTTTTTTAAAAAGGCCAATTTTAAAAGTTTTGATATTATATTACTCTGATAAACAAACTTAACATGTAATAATATTTACACTAAGCTTATTTTGTATGTTGAATCATATAATTTTCTTTTAGCTTATTAATACATTGAATAGGATATTCAATATATTGATAAAGTAAAATATTTTTTTTATTAAAAAATGAAAAATTTAATATATAAATTTGAATACTCACATAAAAGTTAAAAGATACTCACATAATAAATACTCGTTGCAATATAATTTAGTGATGTCAACTTTAAACAAAATAGTCTTTAAAGATTTATTAAAATGAAATATTTAAACTGCGTAGAATAAATATAGTCAAATTTATTAAAAAAATATTCAGATTGATGCAATTATACAAAGAATATATTTCCTGAGTTTGGGCTCAGTTTCATCAATGTAAGTTAATTTTAAAGCCTATATAGTAGAACTTCATGAAAAATGTTGAGAATAAATAGAAAAATAATTATTTTTCATGCAATATCATATATATAAGTAAAAAAATAAAAAAACTAGCTTATAATTTTCCCAAACCATATGCTTTTTTAATTAGCATCTAATTAATCTAAAAATATGTATATAAAACTTTATTAGTGTAAGTAATGATAAATCATTATTTATAAAAAAAATATCAGTATGAAGTAATCATAATATTTGAAAGCAAGAAGTAGGCTTTAAAGATCTTAACTTTAAAATTTCAATTGCCACTATTTTGAATAGGACTTCAAACTTATAGCTTGACTAATAAAAGTCCTTTATAAATTTGAATGCTTTATGTTGTTTACCTTGAAATATCTTGCAATCAGAGAGACAGACAAAGCAATTATAGGACCATTATTGTTAAGAGGCTAAAGTGTGATATTTTAACCATTTTAAAATATCACACTTTAGCCTTTAAAAAAACATGAGGTAGACTTCCTTTAATGCTTAAATATAAACTAGGAGTACTCCCATATTAATAGATAATGCAATTAAAATAGTTTAATATAAGATATATTAATAATATATTATTATTAATTTGATTCAAGACGATCAACTCAAATGTTATTCACAGAATGTTTTATAGATAATCTACCTTATGATCCATTATTTTTGTGACCTTTCAAATTATTTTTATCATATCTCTTTCTGAAAAATATTTCTGTGGCTCACTATTCACTAGACTGATTCTTTGGACTCCCAGGAGTAAGGCAAATTTGAATGACTTGCCATATCATAATTGGAACTGTATGATAAGTGTTATCTGTTTCTCCCTGTGCATACAGGCAAAAGGAAATTAAAAAGATGAAAGATAAAACTAAAAAAATTTTTCGAAAAACTAATTGTGTGCACATAATAATTTAAATTTTAAAACTATTTGGTTTTGGCTGAGCTTTAAATATTGTTTAAAAAATATAAAAATTATATAACAAATCAAAAGTAATATTGAAGTTGGTTCTCAGGAGTCATTTTGGATTGAATGCAAATGAAAACTGAATTTATTGATATATAACTAAAAAACAGTGGATTATTTTTGAAATAATTTCAATAATGAAATTTTTTCATTACAGACTATAGATATATATTTCTCATCTTCTGATTGGCCAAGTTACAAAAACTGTTGCTACTTTCCTTATTACCAGCAGGTATACTTTTAACATATGTATATAAATCAATTATATAAAAATAACATCCTCAAATATTTTTGATTTTAATTACTATAAATAAAACTGAATATAAATTCTATTCTTTAAATAATAGTTGTTAAATTTCACACAATTTTTCATAGATATCTATTGGCTAATATAACTAAAAGTATTAATATAGAATTAATAAATGCAAGATAAACAACAAAATTTGTTTAACCAATTTCTCTTAATATATAAATTTTGTCAAAATGGAAATAAAAAATTTATTATTATTATTTAATATATTCTTTGAATAAACATATGTAAATTTCAAATAAAATAATTTATTATAAGCTTTAAATAATTTTATCATTATTTTGTAATCTTATGAATAAAACCTATAAATTAATAATAAAAATTTCAATATTTTCCAATAGGAAAAATGCGAAAATACTATAAGTAAAACTTGAAATAACATTTTTTATAATAAAAAAGAAAGTTTGTAGACAAAAAGAAAATTGGAATTAATTATTTGTATTATTCAATATCAAACTTATCTAGATAGTGTTACATATATAAAATTACAATTTGTAAACTGTTTCTCTGTAATTTTTTACGAATAAAATTTTATTGTTTCAAATATGCTACAAATCAACTAATGAAGTACAAATAGTAGTTTGTATATGAGTTCCTGCTTTCTATTTTATTTTACAAGTATGAAATTTAAAAAAAAAAAAAATTTTAAAAAAATGAACATTAATGAATCAATGCTACATATTCATAAATATGGCATTTCAACCACAAATGTAGCTATATAATATAGTGTTACTGAGTCTATAGCAGATTCTCCATTGTCTGCTATGAAATTTGAAAAATCAAGATGGCTGATCAGTAAATGGAAATAGCATATCTTCTGCCAATCATGGTTTCATTGGAACATTATGTAAATATCTTTCATTCTCAGTTTATGCCTAAGGCAATATTTTATCTATATAAAAGCATATCTACTCATTGGCCAATGAAGATAAATTCTTTTTTTACTGAAGACAATTTGTCTATGAATTAATTACTAGACTACCATCTCTTCCTTTTGAAGTGTGGATTCATTTATAATGGTACACTTAACTTTTCAATATCACATTTCCTAATTTTATAATATCATTGTTTAATTTTTGTTAAATAAAAATATTTTAACATTTGAATGACACAAATAATTTATTATTATAACGTGTTTGATTTTAAAGATTATACTTTTATTTCTTTTTAGATAAATAAAAAATTTCTTAAGCATAAATTATTGTTTTATTTACTTTTATTTGTCATTACCATAGTAAAATTTTATTGTTGAGAATGTAACCTTTGTTTTTACCATTACTATGAAAACTCCTGCTTTATGAGTTTTTACTTTGTGAGCCTGCACTAGAAATGAAAGTTATGAACTACCTGTATTAGAATTTTGGATAATTTACTATCCAAAGAAAACTTTTTTACTACGGTATAACGTTTTCGGGCTACAGGTAAAGCCCTCTTCAGTATTACAATTACATAATTACCGTACAATTACATAATACTATTTTAAAAAAATAGTATTATGTAATTGTACGGTACTGAAGAGGGCTTTACCTGTAGCTCGAAAACGTTATACCGTAGAAAAAAAGTTTTCTTTGGATAGTAAATTATCCAAAATTCTAATACAGGTAGTTCATAACTTTCATTTCTGAAATTAAGTGCAGAATATGTATTGAGAAACTTTTCTCAATACATATTCTACACTTAATTTCATAAGGAAGTCAGAACAGCACTTATGGTGGGCGTTACTATAATATTTCATTCATTCTCTGCAATCAAATATATTCATAATTCATCTTCTATTCTTGCCATATATTAATATTTTACATATCAATTTAAACTAATGTGCAAAGACTTACTGAAAAACACTCTTATGGTAATCCTAACCAAGGATGATCCTAACTCAATAAGCTGAGAGAAAATCGAAGATAAACAAAAGAAAATATTAATAGAGAGAATGCAGTCAAAAAAATCCAATCCAGCACAAACAATCTCTACTCCTAATTATACTCTCTTTTTAGCACGAATTGAGCAGACCCAAAAACTGTTTACGGTATAAGCAAAACTTTATTGGAGTAACGTTTTCGGCAATTTTTATTGCCCTCATCAGCTCCTTACATAGAATATAAATGAACGTTTCGAACACAGAACTTATTCAAAAAACAAACTAAAACATTCCAAAAACGTGGTGTTTACATCATCAAACATTTTTTAGATTAAATGCACCTAAGAATAACATAATTAAAACTTAGCAAAACTATAATTAGACATAATAAAATTTAACATGCAATTAACAATAAAAATAATAAAAATAAAAATAAATAAAAGATAGTTAATGTCTATTTCTTTTCTGTACGACATACTTCCAAGCTTGCGGTAAGTCAACCGATTGTCTTTCGTTTATTACTTCACCTTTCCTACTACCACCTAGGATAGTCATTGCTTCCGCTACATACAATTCCCTATTGTCGGCCACTGTTTTCCGTATTGCCACGTCGTCCCAATTAATTTCAACATTACATTCGTAAGCTCTTCTAGCTAGGGCTGTAGTTTGCTTACCTCCCCGAATATCCCTCCGGTGTTCATCCATTCTAACCTTTAAGTTCCTAGTTGTCGCTCCTATATATACCTCTTCTGTGTGTTCATCGAGATTTGCTAGGGGTATCTCGTACACGCCTGATTGTTCGTGTTTACCATATTTCTCCTTTACATTCTTTAGAAGTTTGGTTATAGTGTCTGGTCGCTTAAGTGCTGGTATCTTCTTTTTTCTCTTGAGGACCTCCTTTACCACTTTGTAACTTCCCATTTCCTCCGTTATAGCCTCATATGTTTCGCTATTTTCCTGCCTATCACTTGTATGCTCTTGATTTTGCACTTCCTGGTCCCTTCCATTGTGGTTGGCCTTTCTCTCTTGAATTTCTTTTATTAGGTTCAAAGGTTATTCAAAGGGTTCATTATAATATAACTACTAACCACCAAGGCCAATTAATTTAGGAATTAATTCAGAGAAGGTGCTAGCACTAATCCAAATTATTTAAAAAAAATTAAAATTCTGTTATAATCAAAAGTTATAGGCAGTATTAAGATCTTTTTGGTTATAAAATCTTGAGTTTAGGCTTAAAAATTTGTTAATATATGATTGTATTGATCAAATGTTGCCTGGTAAATGCCATAGATGGCCTATAGCTAAAAAAAAGTCTGGTCAGGAATATTTCTATTAGTGTAATTCTGATATGTATGATTGAGAAAATTCTAAATTAATAAAAATATTGTTTGAAGAAACAACTGCCACATGGCGTCGATAGTCTAGAAGTTATGCCTCAAAGTTCCCTGGTTTGATCCCAGGCTGATGCAAGATTTTTCTTCAAATAAATTAATTAAAAATTACAATTCAATTATTAATTTATAGATGATACTACTCTTAGTTTAATTATTAATTTATTTCTTAATTCAGAAATAGTTTTTAACACTAATTCAAATTATTTTAAATTATTAAAATTCCATTATAATCAAGGTTTGTAGACAGTATTAGAATCTATTTAGTTTGATTATTTTCTTATTTTAGAAAATAGGTCTATATTGATAAAATAAATCTTATCAGAATTACAAATAAACAGTTATATCTAAAACAAAATCTACAGTAATGTGAAAGAATTACTTATTAAACTTAATATAAACGGACAACTACAAATGGAAATGCTGAAAAATTATTCAGTAAGAACTTGGATCAAAAAAAATTAAAAACAGCTAACAATAAACGATTGACGATTACATTACAATTGATTTTGTTTGACTATTAGATGGCAATTTTTTAGTCCTTGCAATTTACTGTATTTTAAAATATTTTCATTTATTTTACAAATATTTAATTATTAAATTATGTAAGGTTAATATTTAAATGCTTATTCTTAGCATTTCCATCATTTAAATATAGTATAGATATAAGCAGCACTAATATTTTTTATAACAAGAAGTGATTATAATTTTTGATTAAATTATCTATACATCATCATAATTGATATTTATTTCAGATAAATATTTTTATTAAACTATTTTGAAAGATTATTTTTTAAATAAATATTTTTAAAATCAGAAGATTTGATAATATATAATTTTCAAATATATATTTTACAAATTATCTACATATAATTAGGATAAACTAAATTGATAATTATATCCTAAACTAAAATAATGAAGTCCCAATTAGCTTATCTGATCTTAAGAGAAAATTATAGATGCAGGAGCACTTTTGGACCAGACTGTCCCTCTTCAACTGCATAGAGAAAATAAACATTAACAGAAATGGGAGTGGAATACCTTGTAAACAAATATAAACTGCAATGTCAGCCTCAAGTGTTGGGGCAACAGCAAAAACAGACAAACAGGTTGTACACACAAGATGATAAAATGTTGTACAAAAAGGGAGATAAAATGGTAATTATAAATGTTAATTATGTTTGTAACAATTAAATGCTATCAGTGTGCTGATTAATTAAGAACTCCCAGGCAATGGGTACAGAATCCTTATCACTAAAATTAATTAGATTTCATCCAGCCTATGAGGTAAATGTTTCAAAACTTGCAAAAATTGGATCACCACTTGTTAGAACACAATCAATAATATATGATTAAACAATGATTTATCTATCTAAATAAATGAAAATATAGTCCTTAAAATCAAGCAAATTATGATGATAAATAATTAATTTCTCATGAATATTAAGGAATTTATATTCTTTGTCATCATCAACAACAAATGATTAGAATAGCTTTTATACGATGAGTAATGCTTTAAGAACAATTCAAAATGAAAGTTGTTTGCATACTTTGCAATGAAATAACAGTGGCTAGTATGCACATTATTTTTACTTCTCAGCCACCATTTTCATTTTTCTGATTTTGTAATAGTGGACTTTCTGTTACAAACTGAGTTATACCGTATTTTATAGCTATGTACATGATTTTAAATACTTTTTTATGTTTACAATTTATTTACTGCAATTAATGCTCATATCTTTGATATTTTTTGATACTTCATACTTCATATTCGACACTCTTGCTATGTTTTTGAACAGAGTACACTAGAGATGTTGGATAAACAACCCATACCATACACAAAACTCACCTGCAAACTCTTGACGAAGTGCACGTGCAAATGCTCGTCCAACTACCTGAGCTCCTAAAACAATAATTTGTATAAGATGTTTAGCCTAGAAAGAGAAATTATAAAATTTTTAATTGAATTATATATCTTAATGTATATCAGCATTATAATTGCAGACTGTGATATATATAAATTTGAAATTACATGCACATTAAAAGAATTTCATTCATACTTAGTCCATTCATACTAGAGATTTGAAAGCTTACTAAAACAAAAAGGCTTTGGTAAAGTTTTATTTGTCAAAGTTTGAGTATCTTGAAGACCTAATGAATATGGAACTTTTAACATTAAGTTTAATTTTTAAGTTTAAATAAATGATCCTAGGCTTCACTTATTTTAACTGGAATCATTTTGATCTAAATATAGTCAAGTCATAATTACTCCAATTTCCTATGTCTGTTTAATATGGTTCTTAAAACATTACAATAAATTATTAACTACTAAATTTATCATGAATCATTAATCATAAAGATATCAAAAATCATATTTGATATTTTATTTGTTAAAGTAATTTCTCTAACCAATTTCTAATATAAAATTTAATTTATTAAATTATAATGCTTCCAATTTGATAAGCAAAATTGGTCTTACTAAAGCATATAGTATATTAAAAAATCAACAATATGACAACAGCAATTTAAATTCTACACAAAATGTAAACAGTAAAATAATTAAAATTTAATGTCTGATAAAGAATTTTTTGAGCTACATAAGACAGATATTACTTTTTGTTTAACCTTTTTAATGGAAATAATGGAAACAATTTTAGTGGAAAATAGCTATTATTCAAAAAATGAAAAAGAATGACTATACTTAAGACATTCTGATTCTATAGTTTTCCATCTTACATTTCAATCTACAGGCTATCCCAAAACTCTGGAATCATATTAAAATTTCTTCAAAAATTCTCAATTATTAATGAAATTTCCATATCTAGAATTTTTTGCATAACTGTTATATTGTTTTGAAAAATTATACAGGGTGTCCCAAGTCTGGACTCATAGAGAATCTTATAGTACATGTGCAAAATTACCCCCAGTTATTTATAACACACAGATCCAGTGTGTATGATGCTGCCATTCCATTAACAATTGATTAATGATGGCAAGATCAACCTGCTAACAAAGTATGCCAGATTCTGGATACCAGGTGCTGCAGATCAGCAATATACCTGGAATGAGAAGATCATGTCCTTTTTCTTGCTATCATTATGGTATTATGGTTGTTGCTTCCTCATAAATGATATGCAGTAGTTTTATGTAATGGTGGTCTAATTTATTCCCTGGTTGTTTAATGCATTATTATTGCTTTTGTAGATACTGAGTCAAATGTTTTCTCATAGTTCTATGAATGCATACAGAGTGGGATATGATATTCTTTACATTTTTCTTTCAGTTGATTGTTGGTGTATGTATGATCCATTGTCAAATAAGCTTTTCAAAAGCTTTTACTCTTGGTTGGTTTGAATTCAGTACTTGTTCCATTTTGTGAAGACTTTGTATATTGTTGACAACAGATTGATAGGCCTGTAGTTTCTCAGACTCACTTTATCTCCCTTTTTATGTATTGGCATTATTAACTGCATTTTTCCAGCTGTCCAGTATCTGTCCTGTTCACACACAGTTGAAGAATTTCCTGGAAAGTTGCTTGTATAGTGATACTCTTCCTTCTTTTAGGAATTTAATGTCGATGCTGTCTTCTTCTGATACTTTTCTGCATTTCATCTTTTTAACTGCTTTCTCTATTTCTTATAATAGTATTGCCAAGATGTTTTCTATATTTGATGGTCTTGTCTTGTTTATCTCAGTTTCTTGGTTTATAAAATTCCCTGTAAAAAGTTGCCTTTTCTATTATACTACAGTATTTCAATTGATAATAAGTTCTCTATTATCATCTTTGATCACATTTAGTTGGTGTTTACTGGTCATTATATCTCTCCATTCTGATTAGAGGCTATTGCTAGCCTCAATCTTTATTTGAACTCTTTCTCACTGTCAGTAATATCACTCTAAATATATTCAAGTATTTTATTGCTTTCATGGTGATATGTATAGTTCAAAATGCTATCAAATTAGTATCCATTTTAGAACTATAAAAAAATTATTTTTTGCATGAATTGGACACAATGAACCAGTTACTGCACATTTAATTACTTATCAGTAAAAATACAGCCTCATTTACATTAGTCAAGTTACTTGTAATCAAGTTGCTTGATGTAATCAACTTGAAAAAATTTTGGTAATATATCCTATTTCTTTTTTTTTTTCTTTTTGCTATTTTACTCTCTTTTCCGATCATTGAGATTATTAAGAGGCAGGCCCAGTTCCAACTACAAGCTGCACCCACATCCATGAAGGGGAACTGGATGATGAAAGATGGGAATCACTAGACTTGACCTGGAACCCCAAAAAAACTTTTCTGAAGATACCTAGGATGCAATCCTAGGGGGAGTTTGTATCTATTGTCTATATAGAAAAGGTAGAAAGTGTTATTTATTTTGCACTTAAAAGTTGTACTTAAAATACAGATATTTATAGCTATTTTATTTGTTATATAAAAGAATATATCCTTCTGCATGGCACATCAATGTGTTACCACACATCCATCCAGTAGCCATATATCTTATTTCAAGTAAAATAGAAAAGTGTTTTAAAGTTCAAATAAGTAGATACTTGTTCTGCTTTTTAATTGCCTTAAAAGCCAACTTGAATAATTTGAACTGCTAATTTTGATATTTTGAAACTAACTCGAACTGATGGCATTGAAAGATGCCATCAGTTCGAGTTAGTTTCAAACAAAGTCAGCTTAAGTGGGGAAAGTAGGAGAAAAATTTTTGGATTAGAAAATTTTTCCAGGATAAACACAAAATATAATTTGTTCCATTAGTCTAATAAGTATTTATTAAAAGCATATTTTATATTTTAATTATTAGACCAACATAAAAATCCTATCCTCCTAATATTATGAATTAAAAATACATATACAATATATTAAATGATTTTTCTATTATGAATCAACTTCTGGATTATTATTATTGATCATAAAGTGAGTTGTTTAGTATTAAAATAATTATGAATAGAACTATTCTATTGCATTTCAAAAAGATTACTTTTTTTTCTAACAGTTTTCTGGTTTAAAGTGACCCTTTTGAAATTTAATTACCAATAATTCCTGATTGTTGTTAGAATTATTAAGTGACAACTATATCTTTGTCAGTGACAGCAATAAGCATAGAAAGTACCATTCAAAAGTTGATGATTGTTAAAACAACTTTGCACATTATTTTAGTTGATAACATTTTGATTTAATCTACTCACTTCAATGGCTCAATCAAATATAAACAGACAATTTACTTCATGTTTCTTGCCTTCAAGAAAGCTGATTATAAATAACTTGACTAATATGAATCAGGCCTAAGAGTAACTCTCCAACACCAAAGTCAGAAGGATTTTAGTTGAACTACAGCACACAAATCTATCTCAAGATTTGCCACCCAATGACTGATGTTTTAAATTCATAATGTTTTTATTAGAATCTATCATAGGATCAAAAAATAAGAATTTAATTTCAAGTCAAAGGGGGCCTGTGGCTGTTGCATCATCATAGATCTGCATGCTGTGACTCAAATACATCCTACCCCAAAGTCTCAGCAGTGATGTGATACTTGTTCCCAATGACAGCAATATAGTATTTGATTTATTTTTACTTCACGTACAGATTCACTTTGCCTATTCTATGCTTCTAATTGACTGAATAATGATCACGTCTTCGAAAATGGTCTTGCACAGAGATAATTTCTTTTGAAAAAGTAGCATGAATAATTTAATCAAGCACTAGTATAGATCTATAGTAGAAAAACTAATAATAGGATTACCATCATTCATCCAATTTTGAGATATGCACGAGTTGCGTGTTCGAGAATCTACCAGTTTAGTTATATAAACTGATAGACTGGTAGATACTGGACTGTTACGAGAATCCAGTCAATATCAGTTTGAATCTTACGATAATCTAAGTGTTATTTAGTTTATCACGCGAAAAGGAGAATTTTTTCATAAAAAAGTTTAAAAGATTTTCTTTGAATTGTTTATACATTATGTGGTGTATCGGTATACTTAAATATCAATCTTTAGTATTTGAATTTATGTATTAAATAGTAAAACAATACTTTGTTCATTAAACTTTCACATGAATCTTTTAAAATTCCCAGAAGAATGGGTTCACAAAATTTTTCTTGATAAATTTTCACAAGAATTTTTGAAGATAAAAATTCACGTATACGCTATTAATACTTAAATATATTCCTTTTACTCACCACCATAATAATTGTATATTAAATAATCATACTTCTTAATAATTTTTAATTAAAAATTCTGAATTTTCAGATAAAATTCAACCACATCTTGTCTTTAACATCCCCACAGCCATATGAAAGATTCATTGTTGCCAGATACGCATATATTGCATCATGAATAAAAATAAATATATAATATATTTATAGTTCAAGATTTTAAATATTATTAATATGAAAATGAGAAATATTAAAATAATCATATATTATCATAATCATTGTAATTTCTTCTCAGTCTGAAATACTAACCAGAGGTAGCGGGATTGGAAATGTAGAAACGCTTCGACTTTCCATCTTGAGGACAGTGGTCATCTCGGATCCTCCTTGAATGTCAAGGCTGGTCAGCCTGTGATAGGGATTTGTTTCGCCCCGCTACTTAGTACTCTAAATGAGTGAAAGTAGTACATTCTTTGACAGAAAAATACGTTCCGAATTGTAATTTCTATACTCTGAAAGTCTTTTTTTTTTTATTTTTAACTAACGTTATATTGTTTTTAACTTTAATATGGAATAAGCATTAATAAATGTCATTATTGCTATAAAAATAGTGTAGGGCGGATGATCAAGTGATAAAATATTTGCTTATTATCTTGGAGAACCCAGTTTCAAATTCAGGTCTCACACCTTAAGTTTTTTAGGAGGGATCCGGATCCGGCCTTAAACCTCATCTTTAAGTTTTCCGATTCACTCTTTCATGGTGTTGGCCAGTCTGTGCTGGACTCTAAACGAATATCCCGAGTGTGATATGGCGGCTTTACTAATATAAAAATGTAAGTAGGCCGGATTGGCCGCGTGGAAACAATTTGGCTTTCCACTCTGGAGGACTCGGATTCAAGTCTTGGATTCCATCTCTTGAAAATATTTATCATGGAGCCCATCGATCCCCATGATAAATAATCTGGCTGACCCACCGCAAGGATGGGCAGCCCTTCCACAATCTGGCTGACCCACCGCAAGGATGGGCAGCCTGTGGAAGGGCTTGCTTCGCCCTGCCATTTAGTACTCTTACTGAGTGGAAAGTGGCATCATCTGTTGACAAAAAAAGGGGAAAATCGTTTTGTGGTTTTAATCAATAATTTTACAAATAACACGTTTTTAAATATATTTATTATCAAATAAATAATTATAAATATTTCTCGATTTTGCCTAAGTGCTCGTAAATTCTATTGATATTTTCAGTATTGAATACTTTATTTACAAGTACGATAACGACGGGCAGTTACCAAAGCTTTTATTGGTTGCTGATCACGTGATGAGAATGTTGTTATTGGTGAAATGTATCCTCATTTAACTATTTATTTCCTATAACAAAAAATGGTTAGTTTGTTAATTACTATTCTTTATTTCGTTAATATTTTTGGGTTGATATACTGTATGTAGAAATGAAATTACGGCGTTTTCAGGAAAGAATGATAAATATGTCACATATGAACATAACGTTTAGTAATAGATTAGTATTTTAAACAATACGAGTACAGTATATATCTTCATATATATTTTCCAGTATAAACTATGAAAATTTATATATCTGCATCTATCTATAATCTGCACAGTTATGATCTGTCAAATCACTAAAGCAATTTTAAAAAGAAAGAATATTAAAAAGTTTTTCTCTTGATATTGCCTGTTTTCAAATTCTGCTATCTGAAATGATATTTTTTGACACATTGAGATCATATAGCATGTTTGAGTATACCCATCTTCGCTTGTTGAATGATTTTTTTTACAAAAGAATTAAAATTAAAAATATTGTAATAATTTCTTGTTACAAATAATCAAGTTTCTTGTTTCTTTTTTTCAAATAGAATAATAATAATAATATATTCTATTATTTATTGAAAAAGGAAACAAGAAACTTGATTATTTGCAGCAAGAAATTATTCCAATATTTTTAATTTTTTTGTAAAAAAAAAAAAAAAAAAAAAAGGTCATTCAACAAGCAAAGATGGATATACTCAAACATGCTGTCTGATCTCAGATGTGTCAAAAGTTATCATTTCAGTAGTATACTATTCTTACTTGCTATTCCTATCAGTTTCAACGAAAATAGCACCAAAAGCAAGTAATAGACGTTAAACATTTATTTTGTAAAATGCTTTCGGACTTTTAATAGTCCCTCATCAGTACATACAAAGATTACAATTTACGAACACTTTACAAGATTCGTACGT
>WUQG02349803.1:0-46533 GCA_011317285.2 Androctonus mauritanicus | reverse complement strand
CCCAATTGGGCTAAAATTAAAAGGTGTAGAAGACGATGATTTTCTTCTCTAGAAATGTCTCTATAGGTCACATCATTCGACCAATTTCGAAGAAATCTGGGATGTAAATATAATTTATGTTAATTAATAACTATCATGTAAAAAATAAATGATATCCCATCAAAAACATCTCGTATGTAAAAAACAAGCCAAGTACAGTATTACCGAAACAGGATATTTGTGAAAATTTAGATGCGTTATTTTGGTCGATGTTATCATATTACTTTCTTAAATCGTCAAACAACTATTTGCATCGAAATTGCATGTAAATACTTGTTTGACGATTTAAGAAAGTAATATGATAACATCGACCAAAATAACGCATCTAAATTTTCACAAATATCTTGTTTCGGTAATACTGTGCTTGGTTTATTTTTTTGCATACGAGATGTTTTTGATTGGGATAATTATAGTTTACTGGAAGAAATTATTAGAATTCCTGACTGGCGATTTCCAGTTAATCGTTTTTTTTGGCGCCAAAATTTAACAGATTAACTATTGTTTCTTTTCCCACACGTTTATTTCGTAGCGGATATGTATCTGAATTTTTATATCCATCTAGACATTTCTTCTTTTAAAACCAAGATACCGAGAATGGAGAAAATGGTCCTATTAAGCTGGACCAACACCCGAATAATTTTGAATATTTCTTTAATTGAGGTTGGTTTATACCGTATTTAACACCGTGACTGTCTAACTGAAGGTTTAGTTTTATTTTATTGTTGTAATGTAAATTTGTAATTGAATATCAACTTTTGTTTATTGTATAACTGACGGCTGTGGTGCAACTTTGGTCGCTAAAGCTATGGTATAAAAATAAATAAAATAAAATATTTTTTTCTGACTCGAATTCAGCTATTTCTAAATTAGGATTGAATCTGCTGATTTCAGCCGAATCAGATAGCTCCATAATTGTTTTGATGATAGCCGCGCACACGCACGCACTACCTCCCGCCTGGTAAGGAAAACGACAGTAACCGTTCCTTTTTCTTAAGTTTTCCACCAATAAGAGAGCCGATAAGGCGCAGCGATACGCTTGGTGTTAAAGCGGTTGTTTTGACCAGGTGCGAGCTTTGGCGAAACAGAGTTCAGTATTCAATTACATATCATGCATCTTTATTTATTTATAGATTATAAACAAGGACTTCGGGAAAACTATAAATACGTTTCTTTTCACTGAAAAATGTTTCGGAAGACAGTGCTTTGAAAGTAATCAATGTTGCAAAGGATTTGTTTGCGTTACAATGAAAGAAACTACAAGCAGTAAGTTTCAATTTTAAATATTCTATATACAGTATATTTTTAATATATAGACTATTTATTTATATATGTCTTAATACGTGTATCTGTATGTATTAATATAATATATATATATATATATTTATATTAAAATTAATTTTTGATTGGTAACATATTGATGTATAATATCCATAAATATTGTAAACGCGTAAACCTATGTGTATATATGCTGTATATAATTAAAAGTAATGGTAAATATTTATTATTTATTAATTAAAAAGTAGCTTTTTATAATGGTATGTAATATACAGGGTGTTCTGTTAATGGATCGGCCAACTCCGAAGGTTGTTAGTAGACAGCGAGAGGAATAAAAATTGCGATGGAACACGGTGTTACCAACCAAGTCGAGAGTGTGAAAAAAGCGAAAAACGCGTGCGGGTTTCGACGTCAAGCTGGAACGGCAAAAAGTACAATAATAATGAAATAAATCTTTTTATAGTTAATTATTACGAGTTGTTGGAAGTGGCGGCCGCTGACGTCATTGCGCAGTCTACAACGACGTAAAAACGATTCCCGGACGCGCTCGAAGATACCGGGTACCGGTATGCTTTTGATGTCTGCAGATTTTCACACTCGGCGTGGTTTGCGACGCCATCTTCCATGGCAATTCTTGTTCCTTTCCATGTCTACTAATAACTCTCCGAGTTTGTCGGTCCATTAACAGAACATTCTGTAGATATAATTTAAAACTAAAATTAAAACAGTTCTCGAAAATAATTTTTGAATTGTAATTTACTGTATATAATTACCTATATTCTACAATCAATGTCAGCCTAGTCGATATTTAAAAAGTTATCAAGAACACGATTGAATAATAGATTTTTATTGTAATAAATATTTCTAATAACGCAAATATGATCCGCTAAATCGTCGTCATTCGATCATTAGCCGATTGTAAAAACAATTTTACAATAGCGTACATTATATTATTAACTAATTTATTGGTGATTAATTATTAAAAATAGAATATTTCAGCGGCGCATCACTTATAATCGCAAAACGACACAAGAGCGATGGTTAACAAATAAATATTCCAGCTACTGCATATTTTATTTAAAATATTTTAATGGTTTTAAAAAATTAATTTTTGTGAAAAAATAGACAAAATAGAAAAATTATTTCAACTTATAAAATAAATGACATCAGGAATTTATTGGAATCATTTTTATAATTTTTAATAAAGATTCGGGATATGCACTTGTAAAACAGATTTGGATCCAATTTTTAAATGTTATATTTGTTCAGTTAGGTTAATATAATTAAAAATCTAAAAAAATTTTCTGAAATTTCAGTTCGGTATATCTCAGACTCTAAGCGTTGTAGGAAATTAATTCAGATATCGAGTTAGAATCGGAAATAGATGAGATTTTTAGAGATACGAAAAAATGCTAGGGTATCGTTTGAAATAAGTGAGAAAAAATGTGAAGCGTTGCTAAAACGTTTTACGTTTTTTTTTAGCAAACTCAAACGGATTTTCGATTCCATTATTAAATAACGTAGATGATAAGCTTTAAAACAAGATTTCAATAAACTTTTCCCATCGACTAGAAACTGAGATACGAAGAGTGAGACATTTATTCTGGAATATAATTTATAATCCTTAATCACAAATATCTATCCAGTACAATATTGATATATTGAACTGGATTATAATCATTCATTATAGACTTATTATTGATCAAAATACCACAAGAAGATGCTATGACATTAAATAATAATAATATACGAGCGAAAATTACATAAGTGCTAATGTGTCCTAGATCTTTGACATAATCGATATAAAAACGATCGAAATCGATTCACTTATTAGGTAATAATAAGTGAATTGAATTGATTTTGATTATTTTTAGCGTATACAGTATATTTTATTTGGATAAACTCGCGTGATAGATCATTTTTACCAACGGATTTCCAGCCGGATATGATCAAATATTGGTCATGTTGAACAAGATTGATTTTCCTAGAACATTGAGGGCAAACCCAAAATCCCTCGCGTGTCAATAATTGGGCAACATATATATCCCGATGTGTCATGTCCAATGTAACTAATAAACTAATAATCGAAGTAAAGCACAAATTTTAACATTTGTAGATAGTTTTTATTTACATTAGCCGAAACATATAAATGAGTTTAAAAATATTGAAATTTAAACTAAATAAGGAAAAAATCAATTAAAATAAAAAGTTGCTATAAAAGTTCCTGTACCCCAGAAAAATTTTGACGTGTTCCAAATTTGGTAGGCGTGTCGTTGATTTACTATCACTGCTCTAGATGTTTTCAATATTGTGTATATATTTTATTCAGATTGGATGATGATTATCCGAAGTAGTGGCCAAAATAAGTGAAATATCTTTCTATATTATTATACCCCATATCGATCAGTTTCAATAAATCCAATATTGCTAACTTTGAATTTTTAACTAAAAGATACATAAAATAAAATACTGTAATAAGAATGGCCGAGTCATTTATCTTCACTAACTTATTAATTTTCAAAAATATGTAAAATCGAATGACGGAAAGTTTCAAGAGATCGATTCATCGATCTTAGCCGAGTTGTTTACAAAAAATTACCTATAGGCCTATGTATTGATTGCATTGGTCTCTTCGTCCATCCATGGTGGGATCTCTCGAGCAGTGGTGTATCCAGAACCTTTCGTACCTGGGGTGGCATTTTTTGGCCCCTCTCCTCCTTCAAAAAAACTCATCTATGTTTTATCTTTCAACACACATTTTCTTAAATAATTTTTAAGAACTGAAAATGATACATTTTTTTATACAAATATCTGGTGAATAGTAATGATAGCCTATGTCGGCTGGATTGGCCACCTGGAAACGCTTCGGCTTTCCACTCTGGAGGACCCGGATTCGAGTCTCGGGTCCCATCCCTCGAAAATATCTATGGTGGGATCCGGACCTAGCCCGTCCATCCCCATCCTCCACCATCCGATTGACCCCACCGCAAGGGTGGGCGGCCTCTGGAAGAGCTTGTTTCGCCCCGTCACATTGTATTCTTAGAGAATGGAATGTGGCGTCATCTCTTGACAAAAAAATCAATATATACAGTATACTGTATATAATAATCAATTGAAAGAATTCTATATAGACTATATTTTACTACAATGATTTAATAAATTATTTTTATCAATATATTTCTTTCAAATCGTCTTCAAAATATCTTAAAAATAAAACTTCACAGAACATTTAAATTAAAAAAAAGTAATAGAATCTCTCTTCAGTTTTGTTTCTCTTTTTTATCATGGGATGGCGCCAGTTTCCGACAATGCCACTAGCCGTCCACATTTGTGGATTGGTTGGTGGACTGTCGAGGACTGAGATCGAGGATCTAACACGAATCCACTGTGTAAATTTTCCTCTGTTAGACTCAAAATCGAACTTGGTTCCTCTGGATGGAAAGCTGAAGGGTTTTCCACCAGGTCAATCCAGCTGACAATTATTTTTATGCGTTAGTCAGATGACTACCGGAATTGCGCTATACTTCCATTTTTGAGAACCTCGATTCCACGCCTCTAGTTTTTCGAGAAAGGTCCGAACCTAGATGGTTAATCAACGTCTTCTATGATGAAGGCTAACCTTACTAGAATACCTGATTGAAAACGTTTGGGCTTTCCGTTCTGGAGGACCCGAGTTCGATTCTCGGAAACATCTATGGTGGTGTCTGGGTCCGGCCCGTCGATCCCGCTTTTACCATCCTATTGACCCTCTGCGCGGAGGTGGGCTACCTGTGGAAGAGTTTGTTTGGCAAAATAAAAAAGAAATATTAGATATGATACGATGCGAATTAAAAGTTGATGAAATTTTTCTGACTTTTATTTAAATACTTCCGTATCTGCATTTATTCAACATTTCTTTGTGTTATGTTAAATTATTAAAATTGTCTTTAAGTTATATTAATTTTAAACGGATTACTGGTATAGCACCACCGAAGAATTTTTTTATTAATTTAACATCACGACTTTTTATCATCTGGCATATTGTTTTAAAATTTATATTTCTTCTCCAACGAAGTATTTTCAGGAATCTTCAAGTTCCTAGCAAATATGTGAATAAATTCGTTCAATTTAAAATTTAGATCAGTTAAATAGTTTGATGGACCCGCGTAAACTAAAATAGCATAGGCGATATGAGAAGAAAACTACTGGCACGAAACCACCATGTTAAGAGTTGATTTATCACCGATATTCCTTTTTAAAAGTTTTCAGGTGAAACCATAAACTTTTAAAAGGAATATCGGTAACTTTTTTAAAATATTTATCTTTCCTCTATGTATTTATTAAATAAAGTTTGCTGTCCAATAGCCAATTTCGAGGAAGATTTAGGTTAACGCCTAAATCTTTGACTTCCTCGAAATTGGACAATAATTATTTTTTGCTACATCAAAATGGAATATCGTAAGTGCGGAAAATAATTCAAACTTCAAAAATATGTATTAAAATTATATTTTTTTTATTCTTATTTAAGTAGGAACGTGCCTGCCCATTTTTTCAAGAATCGAAGGCGATCCTTGTACGGAAGATGAAGATTGCGCCAATTTTCTCCGATGTCTAGGAACTAAAAATTCTAAAAGGTGTCAAAAAGAATCTAAAGACGTAAAAAAGAAACTATTCAGTAAATATTTTATATGCATCTTTATATTTAATATTATTTTGATATATTTAAATAAAATTATCTTGGCGTATCTTTCGTTTTCAGATGATGATTGCTTAACTAGCGCCGAATGCGATTTGGACAGGAGACTCTGTTGCCAGATTCAACGACGACATAGAATGGCCCCAAGACGCGTTTGTTATTATTTTTTCGATCCAAAAAGTTGTATCGGTTCGATTCCTATTACATATATAAATCCCATAGATTTCCTGCCAAATCCCTTCTTTAAAGCCAGATTAGGTTAAAAAATTTTACAGTTCCTGAAATAGTTTGTCACGCTTAAAATATATATATATATGGATTATCATTAAATTAAGAAAATAAAGCGTATAGCGCGTAACCGCCATGTTAATGAAGTATTTGTGATTCGCTTTTTGCTGCCATCTGTTGACAAAGAATCTAACAAACAAGATTCAGTTATTTAAAAATATTTTATGTATCTTAAATCGTGGCTAAATATATATATATATATTTCCTATTTATTAAATATTTTATTCTTAGATGTTTTAATTATCATAAACAGTCGCTACAAACTTAATAATGCTCGAATTAATGGAAATGTAATATTTCTCTTATAATATTGTAATTAGTTAATTTATTGAATAATTTTGATTTAATTATATTATGTATCGGTAAAATAAAGATCTATTCTATGGCAAATAATTTTTTTTCTTATTAAAATTTTCGGCTGAAATTTCATAAAATAATAATACTGCGTCGATGATGATTTATTCATCTTTGAATGGCAAAATATAAAATGCTTCGCATATTCAATTATGGAAAAAAGTGAAGTGAATCTGATAGAACGGCACTAAATTTCATTTTAAAAAATTTTGAAATAATTATTTTTGTGGGGCAATGTCTTAGTAAAATAGAAACAGCTGTCGCCTTTTTTATGACACATTCCCTATCAAAATATTAGATAATCGGATAAGCTCGATACACAAAAGTAATGTTTTCACAGTGTGCTACCAATCTTCTCATTTTCTCCAGGGCTTACACCTGTCAGTTTTTATCGATTCCGTCAATATTGTTTCTAATCAGTAGAATTATAAGAAAAAATTGAACAGAGTAAGTTCAAGATTATTTTTTTCCTGATACGCATTTTCTTCATTCTCGGTCTGACCCGATTGAGAATTTGTGATATGCAGTAAGTATTTTGGAAAATGTTTCGGAGCGCAGCCTTCGATGGACTAGAAAACATATATATTACCGAGCCATTGCTACTTATAGCTATAGGAAGAATAACACTATATGTAAACTCGATATTAAAGATAGTCTGGATATTAATTTATTTTGTAGGTAAAGTGTATTTATTAAATAACTAATTTACATATTTTTAGCTTTAAAAAAATGTATGCTATTAGAAAATAAATAGTTAAAGATTTTCAATTCCTGTTAATAATTTCTTCTGAACTTAGACATAACGAAGCTACTTAGCCATTTATTATATTTAATTATTATTCTCTAATGACCATCAGTCGCGCTCGATTATTTTTTTAAAAATTCTTATCTTCGATCAAAATATCGTAATTCTTTATCCGCTATAAAGAGTTGTTTATAAAATCTAAGTTTACATTCTTTAATCCGGAAATACCATACATACACTAAAATTGCGTAGAAATACCTAATTGTTTTTGTTTTTCCATTTATTAATTAAAAAAATTAAAGACGATGATAATTTAGTTCTAAGGTGCTTGAAATGAAGCCAGTTTCTAGCTCTATAACTCATTAAATTCAATAGGTAACTCGCAGGCTACTATTATCGAAACTCATAATCGAAGTTTACCGCCTAATTTGAATGTCGAAAACTACTCAACGACTTAAGAAAAAGTCTAAATTATTATTTCTGTTTAAAAAGTTAATTGTTAACAAGCTTTATTTTCATTTTATAAATTATTTAAAATATATTTGTTAGCTCAGTACACGCCGTGTTGTTAAGATTTTCATTTTTTTTTTTTTTTTTTTGTAACTCGGTGAAAAATTTGATTAGAAACTATCATAACTATTAATTCTGGAAAATAATTCTCTTTCTCTTATATTTAAATGTAAAATATAATCTATTCTGATTATTTTTACTATCATTCCGTTTATTATAATCGACATTACTTAATTTTCAGTAAGTAGAAATCACAATTTGGTTTTACAATTTTAATGCGATTTAAATTATTGAACAAACCGAAAAGAAAACTGAAAGCGAGACCTGATTATATCTAATCTTCATTTATTTTGGTATAAATTATAGTTCACGTTTCATAAATTTACATTAATATGTTATTTGCTAAACTATTACAATTAGTCATATTAACCTATTGGATCTCTTTCTCTCTCTTTTTTTATTTATTGCATCTTTTGCTCTCTCTCAATCGTGGAACAATACAAAATTGGAATGTAATTTGATTTTATGATAGTCTTTATAGTGCACAATTTAAATTGCTTCAAATCCAAGCCAATATTCTCAACAATATATACAATTCATTACATACAATTGCTGAAATCTTGAAAATAGTTCCGGATATTTTTTTTCTTTTCTTTTCTGTACAACTTTTCTGAAAACTAATAACTTAAGAGATAAAACAATAATAATAAAAAAAAATAAAATCAATGGTACAGATAATCGTGTGGTAGTAAGTAGCGAGCTATAAAGTAGAGTGATTTCGCATACCAATGCACTCCGGGAATAGGTTTTCTGTTGATGATTATTGTAGTCCTTTCTTTTAATTGAAAGAAATTCATAATTTTTTCATAAAAGTTCTTTAAGTTATCGAAAGCGCGCACTGGAAAAAATGCCCAATGTGCAATATTCTGATCATTAATTATCGCGTAACAAGAAGCTACGACACCATCTACGATTATGTTGCCTTGAAGAGTTAATGGAGCGTAGACACCTGTGTCTGTTACAGCAATTACGCTTAATACACGATCGGGTAAAACGTTTTCGTGTTTGTCCCTCGTGTAAATATAATCACCAGGTTTAATATCTCTAGTGAACACTGCGTGTACAATAGTTCCATTTTTAGGACTTGAAAATATCAGATGACTCGGTGTAAGCGTTATTTTTTGTCCCCTTTCCGTCTTCAAGACATAAAACTGCCTTTTTTTATTCGGATCCCAGTCTAGAAATAATATAACTTCACTGAATACTAATTTTCCGTCTTTTGAAACAGTTAGCACTTGGTGTCCGACTTGCAATTCTGACATTTTTCTGATGCCTTCGTTTGTATATACTACACTATCACCGTGGAAACAACCTCCCGATTTAGCAGCATCCGCAGATTCTGTGGAAGATTACGAGCAATTAAAAATTGTTTTAAATTAATAATATTTATTAGATTAATTTCATATACACTATGTATATCTACATTAATTATTACATGCAATTAATAAAATAATCAAATCAAACTATTTTTCTTAATCTGTTTCTTCGAAATTTTAAATGCAAGAACACATATTTTACTCGGCATGAATTTGTATGTTTACAGACAAGTTTTTATTATAAATGCAATGAATTAAGAAACTTCCATCGTAATTTACTTCCCACTATAAAAGACTTTTCCAAACTTGGTCGCAACTTAGGACATAAATGACAGTTGTGTTTATAACGTTAACAACGAGGACAATTGTAGAAATAAATAAGAAAATAACAGTACTTCCTGGTGAGAATTTATTTGGGTGGATAATGGAAATAAAATGAAATAAAAAAGAGAAAAAGTAGCGCAGATACAGTTAAGCCAGTAGCAAAACATTACAATTTCTAAACTACAATAATTTACTTAGAATAAAAACAATTTTAGTATTTTCCGCCATTCATTGGGACAAGAACAAGAATAAGCATCATTATGATCATAATAAAGTGTTTGTGAGGTCACAGGTGATAGCGAATAGATGAACTGCTTTCCTCTTAAATGCAGGAAATAGAGGTTCTGGTCTTTCCACCTCTGACCTTGCCCCCTGGATGGATATTTAGGTGCATGAGATAATTAACTGAATAGTCACGCCTTGACTCGGCACATGGAAACAGAATTGGTTTCATACCGTAATTGATTTACAATGAAGCTAAGCATACCCTGCATACCTCTTGTTGACGCCATTTTGTTTTAAACAGTTTTTCTCTGCTCGATATCATCTTTATAAAATTAAATATCATTCATTTAATAATAATTAAAATTACAGTACTTTAAATTTAGAATTTTTTAAATATTCTTAATGATTCAAACATAGTAGTAGGTGGCTGTAAGATGTAATTTTAATTTCTTCAAAAATAGATGATTTGTGTTTATGAATTTTAACTGCTTTTCTTCAATTTTTTAAGCACTAATGCAATTCTTACGTAAGGGGGTAAGACAAATGATGGTGACCGTCGATACCAATGTTTATAGTTCTTTTGTTTGACGGTTGTTTATAGTTTCATTTCAAACGTTGATGTAAAGCCAAAATCCAGCATTAAAAGTTTTTTTTGAAATCCCGATAATTTCTTTTATAAATTTCATATTTAAGAAATAAAATCCTTTAAAAAGATGTCAAAAAGTTATGCGATTTTACCGCTTTTCTAACGCATTTCCTATTTAATCCTGAATTTCTATGTACATATACATAAAAATACTTACCTGATTTGACTGAACAATGGATGTGTGCCCTGGATTCATAATATACCCAGTCAAAACCAGCATCCACCGCCAGACGAGCTAGCATTCCATATTTGGATCTATCTCTATCACTAGTTGTAATATCAACAGCTCTTCCTTCATAATGTAAGGAATTGATGGCATGAGGTCCATCTTCGTCCCATCCTTCTGTTACGCGAAGTCGAACCCCAGGCCATTGATTCATCACAGATATGGCCAAAGTGTTCAATTTTTCTCGACATCTCTGAAATATAAAATTTAATATTAAAATTATTTATGGATATAAAATTAAAATCAATATATGTACCAAGAAAAAGCGTTAAAACCTGTCATCATTATCAATTACGTTAACATAAATAATTGAAAGTAATAAATTCAACATATAAAATGTATTCATTACTAGAACAAATTACTTTCACATAGTATAAGTTCTTAATCTCTAAACATCTGCAAAGGGGGAAAAAACTTCAAAATATTATTTATGTTAAATGATTATCAGATCTCGATGCATCTTAATCCATCAATAATGCTCAGACAATATACTGCAATTAGAATTTGTTTTTTTTTTTTTTTATTATTACTCATGTCTTTCGATCGAAATATCGCGATCATTTCCAATTGGAAAAACATGAAGTATAATATATGAAATATTAAAATTAATATAAAGTCAAATATTAAAACTGAAGAAATGTAAAAATTGAAAGATTAATTAAAATTTTTTTCAAATAGACATAAAATTAAATTTTTATCAAAGTTTTTATAGGGCCTATTCATATACTCTTAAGTGTGTAAAAACATAGACTATGTTTCTGTCTATCTGTAAAATATCAAGATATTTTGCAGACAATAATCATATTTTAATATTAGGCAAATATAAATTTTTTTATTTAATTTTGAAATCCTATATGATGGCTTTACAAGATGGCGGTTGTTTGAAATTTTAAAAACTCAATATTTTTGTAGCCATTCGTTACGTACGAATAGAAAAATCTTCTTTTCTAAAAAGTAGCCATTATATTTTTTATACTGTAAATATTTTTAGCATGTACAGAATAACCATTCAAACAATAGTTACAAGTAATACTCGGGCCATTCATAGAAGAAAGGCGAGAACTGATAATTGTAAATATTCATAAATCTCAATAAAATTACAATTTATTAAATGAAAATTCTAAACACATACCCTATCGTATTCCTCATGGTTTATCAACCTTCGGTTGGGCCCAGAATTAGCCTAAAATGTTTTCTACTTTCGTTTTAGATTAATTTTGCCATCATTTATCTTCAGAACTCGAATTTTCGATATTTAATTTGACACTCGGCTATCGAATCTATTTAAATTTGGGAAATAAAAGGTGAAAAATAGATTCAATTAGCCTTGGAAAATTAATCACGAAACTTAGAGAATATTTCTCCTGATCACACTTAGATACATCTGGCAATGTTTTTGCACGACTTGGACTACAGGCATGTCAGTAGAAAAGCTCTAGCAAAAGATATTCCGCCCACAGAAATAAACAGTATTTGTCAGCCCGAACTTTTTGACTTCGGACATTTATTCTTTAAGCGTGTGCTTGTCAAAAATGTAATTACCTTTAAAACGCATTTTTCATGAAGAAACTAATCGATGATATCTGTGATGTAAAAACGCAGATATTAATTAACCCGAAATCCATTTAATATTTTCTCTCTGATAAATTTTAATCCTTTAAAGTTACAAGTTCTGCAAAATTCCTTTTTATTTTATTATCTGTAAAGTTCGAATATTAATTGAAAGTCTCACCAATATTTCTATCAAAATACATTTTTTTTCTCCCTCTCTTGTAGAAAGTAAGCATCCATTTTTAAAATTTGGGAATGTCGTTTTAATGAAGACCGGGAAAACTAAAATTTTTCTTCTTACCTATTTTATTGCAAATTTCAATAATCCTTTTACTGCATCCTATAAGTTTCTTATCATTTAAGGAAAATAGGTCAAAGGATCCCGATGTGCCAATCGTTGGTGTTCAAGTATGCAGGAGATTGCACACAACATAGTTGTTTCCCACGACTCAGCTTCTTCCCCCACGGGAGTAAATTCTCTACATACTCAGGAAGGAATGTCACCCAGAAACAGGTCTGGTCCCTCTTTTGGGGGAACGTAATGACACTAAACGCCACATGATG
Organism: Androctonus mauritanicus; assembly: GCA_011317285.2. Taxonomy (NCBI): domain Eukaryota; kingdom Metazoa; phylum Arthropoda; class Arachnida; order Scorpiones; family Buthidae; genus Androctonus; species Androctonus mauritanicus. Next base: position 33,735 of record WUQG02349803.1, on the reverse strand, counting down.
GCAGCACTGAAGCAATAGATTTACTAAATTCAGAAATAAAAATCATAATCTTGAACTTTACTACTGACTCTTTATTTTTTTTTTTCGGACCGGGTTTTAACATTTTATGATAATTTTTCGTCTATCATTTATCAATTGATGTAGAATTATAATAATCATGAATTTTAATACACTAACAGTCAATTTCCATAAATTATTATACCCATTAAAGCTGATACTTTTCAATGCTTCTTGTTAATATCTTTCATTGTTAACAGAAAAAAATATTTAAATTTTTTCAATTTGTATCAATAATTTAAGGGATCTTTAGAATGTTTTATAAATTTTTGATAAGAGTAATAATAATATAAAGAAATATATAAGTTGTTCTATAAGTATGAATTCTTTAAGATAAAGGATCAGAATTTCCCGGGCATGTTATTTCAATACTAGCAACCGTTTTAACAAACACTAGACCCTTTCTGTGAGGTTTAAAATTCGAACAATAGGAAACAGACCACCTGAGAGTCAGAAAACTCGTTGGTTTAACGTTTGGTCAGGAGTATCCTTAATCCTCTTTAGTGTAGTGCTTTGTATCAGCTAATTTCTTAGTTGTGTTATTTTACGTTTTGTTGGTTATCAATAGAAACTAACTCAATACCCTTGACACAGTAGTTCAGTCCATTGCATTCTGAAGTCCTCCAGTATTTCACACAGTTACCGAATACTGTAACATGTTGCTAGGATTATGCCAGTTATTTTTAGCTACTGCTTTCCAATTGTTTATTAAATGGGAAGCGGTAATGTTATTTTAAGGCGTATAAAATCAATAGAAAATTTGCAGTTTTCTTAAATGTTCTTCAATATTCTATAGAAATAATTTGAAATCGATAAAATTGTCATTTAACAAGTAAATGAAAATTTATACCCGATGCTTATTAATTTTATTAGTTTGTAAAAATAACAATAATAATTTTAATATCTGTTTTCGAAATTTTTGCGTAATTCTGATAGGGGCTACTACATTTTGCTCAAATCTTTATGAAAAAAGAAGAAAAAAATTAATTAATAATATGCATATAAGATAGGAATTGATAATATTGTTTATTATTAATAATAATTTTTTTTTTTTATTTTCTAAGATTTTATAAAAGTAAATATGAAAGCATCAAGGAGGATGGAAAGCATCCAAATAAATATATTGCTCAGATTTTATTGTCTAGAATCCTATATTATTAATAAGAAAACAAGAAGAACCAATTTAGGAATACGACAGAGGAAAAAAAATCGATTAATACAAATGAGCAAAGAAAAAATACGCTTTCTTTTAGTGTTTTATAAATAAAAATCAATTTATAACAGACTTGTAATTGTTATATAGCATCATTCATTCATAATTTGTTATTTTTAAAGCTTTTTTCCTTTGTTTATTAATTATATATGTCTATGTATTACAACTACAGCTTTCTTCCTCCCAACTGATCTGATGTGATTCAAAATATATTTTTAATTATATAATATTTTCTTTAATGAAAACACTTAATCCATTTTTTAATTCAAAACAACAATTACAAATGATAAATATCATCAACAAGAAATATTAATTGTTATATTTATCGCTATAATATAAAGTGTAAACTTATTAAAATTTTAATTGCTTCTCTTGGTGATATCAAAAAAATTAATAATAATAAATGTAAAATGATGTAGTAAAACATTTATTAAATGTAATTATAAATGTTTTAAAATTAATCTAGAGAAATTTCAGTACTGAATAAAAATATAAAAATAAAATCGGGATGATATAAATACTTTATTATGTATTTTTTTTTTTTTTAACTTTATTTGGCAAGTATGAAAAATATTAATTAATAAATCGATGCAAAAATAAAATAAACTTCCGCATTAATTAAGTGGCAATAAAATTAATCACACTCAAAAAATAATACTTTTTTTTTCCTTCGATAACTGAATTTAATGAGAAAATTAATCATCTAACTACTGGAATTATTATAAAAAATGGATAAAATACAGCAATCAATGTTTTATATGAATAATTAATAGATAAATAATTCATGTAAATGTATTAAGACATATTTTACGATATACTTTAGAAAATAAATCATATGCACAAAATATATTAGGATCGGTATGAATAATTTATTTTCGACAGTTTAAAATTGGCTATTAATAATTTTTTATTCTATCTATAGATAAAGTTATATATAAATATCAAGCTACACAAGATATACAAAAAAGAAGAATATCATAAATTATCGACTAGAAATTTTATAAAAATAAATAAAATGTTCTATCTCCTTTAATAAATTTAAACTTCAGATTACAGATGCAAATTAAAAATTATATCTATCACTTAAATAATTGTGAAGTTATTTTTTATATTTCTATAAAAATAAATTAATAGTAACGAGTTACTGTAAAATAATATGAATAATTTAGAATTACTCCCATTAATATGCTAATTTCTTGAAACGTGCAAACAATTATTATAACTTACTATAAAAAACTAAGTAAACTTAACGATATATAAATTTAATTTATTTATGTTTAAACATCACTTTTAAAAGATTAATTTTTCTCTTATCCAAGAATACTTTTGAAAATTTTGTTGTTATTTTCTTCTTTTATGTATCTGAGCAACGTCTACTAGGCGAGATGGACTTTAAATTTATTGTATAAATCGCTACTAAAAGACAATGCGGAAAAGTTATCGGAGAAAATTTTATATATCTTGTAGCCTATTCGTAACTTTACAATTTTGTTATTTATAAAGATTAAATTCTTCATTTCTTCGACCTTTAAAATATTGGCAGGCTGTGTAACTTATCTTATAGATAGATGTATAAGTTGTTATTATTCGTTTCCAGATAAATCTTGTGATTCGCCAAATCGAAATTCTGTTGAATAAAATCGTGCTTTAAAAATTAGAAATAATTTCGTAAAAGTTTGACTTTCTATCGGACTGTCTGAGTCTTAATAAAAATCTAATTTTTGTTAGAGATTTTAAAATTTTGCCAATGTTTTTGCATTTAAAACAGCTAGTATTTTATAATTTTGAATTTTTATAGAATTGACGGTCAAAATTAAATTTAACAACTTAAAAATATATTTAATATCTTTTGTTGGCTCGTCTCAAACTCTCTTAAAAATTATGTAGATTATGTGTTCTTAAATTTAGATGATTAGAAAAATTTAATGATCTATATAAGTAAATAACATAACGATTTTTTGGATGAATATATAATCCTTTTTATTTTTTAATTAAATCTGTAATGATTTCAAAACTTGGACTAACCAGAAAAGACTGTCTGACCTGACTGTTATTTAAATATCCAGTTTTCACAGAAGGCCGCCATTGAATTATTTCAGTCAGAAAAACTGGATTTTAAAGCCAGCACTTTACATAGATTAAATAAGGAATGGCATTTTTCAATACATTAAAATGTTGGATACTGTCGGAATTATTATAAACAGAAATGAAAGAACTGTAAGCTAAGTATCTGAAGAAACTTTCTTTTTGTATATATTTAATAACAGGTTTATATTTAAATTTATAATTCTTTTTTAACTTTAGTTAGATTACTTCGTCATAACGATATTTCAATAGTTAAATGAAGCCTACGCATCGACTTTATTCGTTTCTATCTGTTTAATAAAGAATAAGGGGCAAAATGCTTCCAAAATTTATAAAAAGATCATCTAGGTCATGGCAACTGCTAAGAAATCCATTAATTATTAGTTATAACCTATAAAAAAGTAGGCACTAATGGAATGTCATATAATTATAGATTATATAACATCCTATATGAAAATAAAAGATCTTATCTTATTTTTTTAAGTGAAAACCGATCTTTTATTTATGTATCAGTGGAAATTTGATACCTTTATAGAAATTGTACGGATCTGTAATCGTGCAACACAGTTTAAGAGAAGATAAATTTTGATATTCGGCAAATAAACCAAAAAATAGGAAATTTGATCGTCATTTATTGAAGCAGTTTGATAAAACAAAAATGATTTTGTTTGTTCGGTAGCAAAAACATAAGTTCCGCATTGCGAATCAACTTCTCATCATTTTCTACCCCAACTCCCTTCGGGTGGTCCTAGATAGAACAAATGCTGCTGTTATTGATAGGATAAGTCCCACCCCCTAGCCGCTTTTTACTCCATCTGTAGATGATGGCACCCATGGTGTCCCACTGGGACTGCAGAAGCTATTATGGAACCCAGCTGGATGTCCAGAGGCGGTGAATGAGGAACTAACCATTCAAAAATTAACCGAAAGCTTATAGCTAACACCCACACTGACATTCACAAACTTTTGTTGCTTTTCTAACTACAGCTTAAGCTTTCTGGTATAGGACCTAAATACTTCATTGCCTTTAGCCTTTCTGAAACTGGAGACAGCTCATTGTTCATTTAAAAACATACTGACAAGAATTTTGATTCAGCATTTAGACACGCGAAGATACACAGTTTAAATCAATTATTGTTTTCCTTTAATTGCACGACTGAGTTAAAATTAATTATTGCAGAAATTACTTCTGGAGATTAGTCCATGCCAATTAATTCAAATATTCTAATTTTCCTGTGATTAACGACTTATTTTTTATACCATGCAAATGATTTCCATTGTTATTAACCAACCGAATAAATAAATAAAAATCTGCTGTTTTTTTAAGATCGCTTTTGAATTGTATCAACTTTTACTGGTTCCGTCTGTGGTTTTTAGCAATTATTTTTGCCTTGCACTGTGTTAACTACTGCAAAAAGTCTGTTCACGCAATTGCTAATGATCAGTTCTTAGAAATCAATTGAAGAGGTTCCAACAGGGATCAGGAAAGCATCTTAGTTAGGAGATTTTTAAAAAAATAGATCAATGATAAAAAAAAATATCAATCATTAATTTTAGATACACATTTTGTTACTTTTTATCGCTAGTAACAGTGATTTCTTATCGAACAATTTGCGATATTTTTACTGGAACCACTTGCTTTTCTTAAATTATTAAACTGTATATAAAGCTTAATCAAGTAGTCGTTTTCATTTTATGAACGTTTATTACGAAAAATGCTTGAATGAGTTTAGGCAGGATTTAACGAATTTCTTCTTTGCCAAGCTGTAAACTAAAATCAATTATTCTTTATTAAATTTATTCAGATGTAATTATGTCTAGCAATTGCTAAAAATGTATTCTGAATGGAATTTTAAAATTTATATAATTCTAAAAATTACAAAAAATCGTTTGCTCTCAATACTTACATGTATTGAGAATAAAAAAATGTCTGCCTTAAACAAAATTCTTAATTCTAGTAATTAAACTTATTCATATAAAAAAATATTTCAGCTTAAAAAAATCCTTGAAAAAGTCGATTTAGAAAGATTTAGCTTTAATAATCGTCGAGCCAAGAACGAAGATAAAAATAATAATAATAAAAAAAAATCAGAATCCAATTTCTGAAGAAGTATTTGTGCGGGCCTATTAATGATCTTGATGAGATATCAAGGTCAGTGGTAACTAATTATTTTAATTGGTAAGCTTATTTCCATGTTGACAGTTCTTCCAGACGTAACCAGTCGATCGTCTGTAGAGAAAGGAGGAAAAAACTGGCTAACAGGTTTTTTCATCCTCCCTGCAGCTACGTAACTATTGACTCTATCGTGCTATGTCGCTCGCATCCGCTATTCCGCTTCACCTACAGCGCGGACCTGTTCTGTGTTAATGAGAGAAAATTATACACTGCATCCATCCTAATCACACTTGGCCTGCGCGGTGGCCTAGTCAAAGGACAAACAATGTGCTGTTAAAATAGCACATTATGTGTAGACCACCGTGTCTGCTAATTTGTCACTAGAGTTTGGACAAAGTTTCTCCTTTCTTTGCTTGATGCTTACCTTTCAATAAGTTTTTCCAACTTTATATTACTATTATACATTCGAAACTATTTATTTATGAGTTTTTTGATGTGTGTTTATTTTTATTTTATCGCTTAAATAAATAAATAGACATAAAGGAAAACCGGGAAAGGCAATTTTAAATAAAATTAATGAATTATGTTTATAAATAAATTTAAATTATATATAGGCCTATATAAATGTTTAAAAAAATTACATTTTGGTCCTATCTAGTATTTTAAAATTATTAATTATTGTTCTAAACTTCCAAAATATATTAAATTTGAACAAAACAAAAATCTGTTTGGTTATTATTGGTGTCCATAAAAAATTTGGCTTAATTATTTTAGATTTATCAATAAGTTATAACCACGCTTCGACGCTAAAGTTTAAACCGACTAAATTTTCACTTTGTACATGAAGTAAAACTATAGGAGGCGATGAAATCCCGTCAGGAACATCGAATGAAATTAGCATTTCACATAAGACCCCCTAAGACAAGACACGCTACTGTGTGTCCAAGGTGAAATTTTTTTCGGAATGAATTCCAAACCTTTAAACACTTTTTCGTCTCAATTTAGAAAAGTTAAGAAAGAGAAAACTTATATTTAAATTATTCTTTGCTTAATGATGAAATTTAACGACAAAACTAACTCACAATTAATATACTACAATATAATGTATTTTAAATTATTTTTAGAGCTGCCACTGTGCCTTTTGTTAAATTTGAATGAATTTTCTGCTGAACTAGTTTAAATGCAGGACAATTAACAGGCCCTATACTGCGCTTTAATACATTTAATATTATGATTTATTGATTTATATTGGATAGTATTCGAGCCTAATATTTACTCTTAAATTACAGATTTACTCTTAACGTCTCGGGACCATCATAAAGAAAAGGAATAAATAAGTTCAATAAACTTCTCTCAAGAAATTAATCATACATTGAAAAGGCTTTCGTTCAAAATCTTGCATTTGTTAATATATATTTATGTAGTTTGATATCCTTTTGAAAAGTAAAAAAAAAAGAACGAAAAATTACAGCGCTCGATATATTGGAATATGTAAATTTTTCTTGTTATAAAACCTCACTTTAATTATTAATAAATTTGCAACCGGAGAATTTTATGAGGGACATTCATTACATAGCTAACCAGTTTCGATAAAAGAACTGATTTGGATCACGTGACTTTCGGCATGGCCACAAAGGTTCCCGCCCTCCACCTTCTCATTGGAGTATGTCCAAGCAGATTAGGAGCCCATCAACGTACAGGTGAAGAGATTTTTCCAAGAGGCGTGGTTTAACAAAAGTCACAGTATCTCAGGACCCCGTTCTTTTAAATTAGAAACGGAAAAAAATTCCTGATGTGTAAAATACTTCTTTACATAAAGAAACAAATGAGCCTTCTCAACAATCTCTCTAATAAATAAATTATTCTCTAAATTGCTACGAATTCTAATTAGGATAAGACAAACAAGATTATTACGATATTTATGCGATATCTAGACTGTTTCCAGAGGAATGCAAATATCGTGTAGTCTTTATATGATGTTTGGACTTTTCTATAAAAATTAAAGCAATCGAGTAAAGATTATGTTGGGAATTTTTGTCAGGAAAATTATAAAGACGATTAAAATTTCATTTAAAGTAAAATTCTTAGACAAGTGTTGTTACACAAATGTAATTAAAGCTTAGAAGTGTTGACTGTTAAACGGGCTTTTAGTTAAAAGCTCAGAAAGAGATAAAAATCAAACTCTCCTTCCAAGTTTAGCCAATGACAGTAATATGACAATTTTCCTTGTGTCATTGGTTAGGACGAAGAATTTCGACCAATGAAATTGTATCTGTAATCGTTCATTAATACACCATCCCCCCTCATTGGAAAATGGAAACTTAACATACATCACAGGTATTTTTACAGTTATTGTCGAAATAATAACAATAGAAATTTGAATTCCGTGCTATGTCGCGAGCAAAATTTCGCCCAAAGCGTTTTCCCACGATGGGTGAAATCTGTAAGTCCTATACGAGTCGTGATGGTATTTCAAAACTGTTTCCTCGTTATCTGCAGTAACAGCACCCAGAACTTTGGGAGGTTCTATAAAGAAGATGGCAGTAGTTATTGCGGTGAGAAAAAAAGACGGGGGAAGATATGTGGGTGGAAAGGCCCCAGTGGCGTAGAAGGCCCCGAAGGGATAGTTTGTCGACATAGATGAGCCCCTGAGATGGATAAGAAGTTGTGACTATAGCAACCACATCTTATCAGTCTGTAAAGACAGGGCAATTGGCAACTGAAAAAAGGAACCGTATGATAAGAATCCTCTCGATTCCTAACTATAAAAACATGTCGCTTTGGTGACGATTTTTCATTACGACACGCTTGGTGGTCTATTTTATATACGAATTTATTTATTTTGATAATAATTATCGTGCCTTCTAAAAGCTATCATCGAATAAATTAATTTATCAATACAATAAAATTAAACAACTTTTAATAATTTATTACTACAGATTAATTTCTTATTAAATTATTTTTCATTTGTTCAATTTGGAGATTTAAAATTTAATAAGCTCTCGCTCCATTACCTAATTGTCTCTAATGACAAAATTATAGGCCTATTCAATATTTGCTCTAATCTAATATAATTTATTCGTTAGATCATATAGACCTACCTCCATAATTTTGGAAAATATATGAACTTAATATATTCCCGAAATCAGTCTATAGACTAGGTTATATATTATCTAGAAATGATTGACTCGCATCTATTAATATTTATAGACACGATAAATATGCCGAGAAATTAAGAGAAATTTATCTCCTAAGAACCGATCTAGAATATATCACGATATTCAAATAGTGTAATAGATGTTTTGTTTTTATATATTCAATATGTGTTTCAAATTACCAATCGTGAAAACAATAGAATAAATTCTTAAGTCTATCCTGTACTTTGACACTCAGTTTTAGTTTACCTCTCGGTTTTTCCGAAGAGTCGCGGCATAAAATATATTATTTAATTTGTTTTTACATAAAATTACATATATCCAACTATAACCTTTTAATAATTTATTATACAAGAAGCTTATTTTATACACCATATTTTTAAATTTATTCATAATAGGCCTAAATATACATTAACAAAGTTAGTTTTAATATTTAGAACCTACGTATCTGCGCTCAAGTTTCGTTAAAAATCTATCGTATCGTAGACTCGAAAAGAAAAGTAAAAACATAGTCTATAACTTATGATCTTTTATTAATTAATATTAAAATCATACAAATGCAGAAATTTAACTTATAGTTTACTTTGGAATTTTGCTTTCAACTCTATATAAATTCAAAAGGAAGTTTAAAGCGCATTTTACCGATTTTATAATATTTTTTCGAATTTAAATAATCGAATCAGCGGCCAAAACCGACTTTTTTTTAATCAAAACTTAAAAAAGTCATTTCAACATAAAGATAGATAAATGAATGGTGGAAAAATGTTCTTGATTTACTAATTATGACTGTATACAGTATGATCATAAATATAGATTATAAATTTAATTATTACGTATTTTATCACTACTTTGGTTTTAATTTCAAGCATAGAAATACTGAACCACAACAGAATTCACTATCTTCTATTAGTAAAAACAAAAAACAAAAAAAAAAAACTAGTAGGCCTACAATTTTTAAGCTTAATTTAGAATCTCGAATTTTTCACAAGAATAATGTACCAGCTACAAGAATTCATAAAAATTACAATAGATATATAAGTTATTAGCAATGGTTATGTTTTAAAATAAAAGGTGCAATAATTTATAAGTATTTTAAAAAAATCCAAAAATATTTTTTAGTGGATCAAATAAGCATTTAAAACCTAGAAATATACGAAAATCAATTTTATTAAGTATAATATTTTAAATAAAATTTTCATTGAGATCCTATAATAAAAACATTAAATATATATTATTTCTCTAGTAATTACTTTTTCGGAATAACAAAAATACAGCTTGATTTTTTACCATAACTCGGGACCAATTTGTCAAACTACAAATTATCATTAGCATTTTTGTCTAGATCATATCTGCTAGCTTTCTGAATAGCCTACTATATAAGGCAAGTAGTCTGTAGTCTATATTTAAATTCTATTATATAAAATCTAAGTAATTTTCATTGTTTTATGGAGATCATTTCATTCACATTAAACTGCATAATATTTTCTAACTCTGAAATGATCTAAACATAGACACAAATTCTATGCCGAAAACCTTCAGATAATCGAAGCTATAAATTTTTATTTATAATTTCTCTTCTCACAAATATTTTTTTTATCTAACTATAAACATGTTTGTTAATTACTTATAACCGAAAATACATCTATTACACTAATATGCATGCTAATAAATTATTTAAGCTAGTCAGACAAGATGCTCGAACCCATTTTATTTGTGGAGAAAATTCCTGGAAATTTACTTGAACTCGCATAAATCTATCGCCATCTGCCTACATCTTAGGTGTGGTTGTTTGCCAACTGAGAACAAATACAGATTTGTCATACATAAATTTTAAATTCTTAAGTAATTAAATTTTTTTTAAACAAGAGCATCTAGTGATATATTGATTCCACATCTTGAAATATCACCGCATTCATTATGGCTGAATTAAAGTGCAGTATTAACGTACGATTTAAAGGATATTAAAGGAAAATTCTGTTTCGACTGTCCTTCGATATATCTCTAAAAACAGATTAAAAAAATCTATACTAGCCTATGCTTTATAGACCTATAACCAAATATCGAGGAATATTTTTATTTACTGTTTAATTAATAAAACTTTACTTGTGGGACAGAGTAACCTAGCGTATATAGTATAGCGTAAGAAGAAAATTAAATTTAAATAACTAAAAATTCGTGTGAACTCTCGAAATAGGTTTGCGGATGTGGCAAACTTTAATACGAATCAACATAAATTTTTGATGAGTCAACGTGAAGCAAATTCAAGTTTTGAAATCGAATCAGGTAACATCGTCGATGCAATTAATAAAATATAGATTCTTAAAGCGAACGTTCAAAAAATTGATCTCCAGCCCGCCTACCTTTGAAACTCAGGTAAACCGATTTGGGGTCATTGGGTGTGTCTTCCTTCCTATTTCTAAGTCCGTTGCACTTCCCAGGGGTGCACTTCTAACTGTAGTGAAATGCCGACATCTCTCACCCCTCCAGTTAGATGATATACCTGTACCTTAACAATGGTAACGGCAATAAATCCATCAACATTTTCGATTGGTGTAATTAGACAACCAAGTTGTAAACATGCCTTCGTTTCTATAGCTCTTATCACCTTTTTTCTGGTGGCTATTTATTTTGTTCGATTTCCAATAGATCCCTTATCATCGACTGACCTAAAATTTAATAAAATATCGACAAAGATAAAATCTCTATAAGACAAATCTATTAAATAAAAAATATTTTTTTTTTTTTTAAATCTTGCTAAAAATGGTAATAAGAATCTTCTGTCAATAAAATGGAATCATTGTGCCGGACCGAAGACATCTCACAGTTTCGATATGAACTGAAATTATAAATAAACTTGCTTATGTTATCATTTGTTATCTAATTCATGCTGTGATATAAGGTGAAAAGTGATATATCAGATACTGTCAAAGAAAGCGTCTTTCAAAGTGCAAAGAAAAATTTTCAATGTAAGCTTTACTGCATAAAGATAGATCTGTCAACTTCATACCTGCAGGATTAATAACAGGATCTGTTATCGTTAAATCTTGACACACTGACAAAATTTCCGATTGTATCCAATCTGTTTGAGTAGTTTGTGAACACGACACCATCATTTAAGAATGACACCAACCAAGAACTTTTAATGTCAATGGTCGAACATAATTCCCATAAATAAATTTTTTTCCTACAGTTAACGCCTTTATATATGATCAGTCATTCGTAAAATAAGTGGACGAATTAATCAACGAAAATTTTAACTTCAAATCGTAGACAATTATGGTCATCGGTTTGAATCATAATCTAAAAGAACAAAAAACTTTAAAGGAAAGATTTTTTTAAATCTCAGCCAAGAAGGAAATTTCTCTAGTATCTAGGAGCTAGTGAGTTATGTGATCAAAACAGCAGGTGCCGGATTAAAAGTCACTCCATCGGACAAGCAAGAAATTGAATTCATACACATCTAACATCTATAATGTCTTTTCATATTTCTAGAAAGAAATCTTTGCTGATATTTTTCCTTCAGACTCTGAATAAAACAATTTAACAAATACAATAAATAATTCGCTTTTCGAGCTCTATTTATATACTCGAATACTTTTTCTACTGTTTAATTCAAATAGAAAATCTCTCGAGTTAACCAATAAATAAATTTTTTTTATAAACTTTAAAATAATATTATTACTTCATTCTCGGAATATTTTGTATCGTAATAAGATGAAAGATTTTGATGATTCATCAAAAAAATATACAACAAAGTTTTCATTGTTACAATGCAGCATAAACTTTGGTTTGTGGAAGTAAAATAGAAAGTATCATTTCCCATGCAAGGGAAGAACAATTATCAAATTGGCTTGGGGTTAAGGACAAACGTTTAGAATTTTAACTTTCCAGATTGCTGTCTCTGGGGAACAATCGAGTTAATGATTTTTAACAGGGTGAATCATTATACTAATTGCCAAATTCTCTTAATCCCATGTACTGTAGTAAAACTGAGAGAAGACGTGTGGCGATTACCAAATAGTAAACTATGTTAAACGACTAATCCTATTTATTACACACATCCTGAGAATTTAATCTTAGCTCATATTTCTGTCTAGACAAGTGAATATATACTAAGATATATATTACCTGATATGTTTTCTTAATCCTGCATTTCCGCTAAGAAGTTAGTCAACTGTATACCTGGTTTCTGATAAGATTACTCCTATTCTAGAATCAATCGCAGGAATGAACATATAAATATTGATATAACCAATGCAAGGAAAAGAGTAGAAAAACAATGCACTGTATTTTAAATAAACTATAAAAAAATTGTACAGTTTTGAATTCTTTAATCAAAATACAGTGACATACAATTAATTACATTCAAATTATGATGATCTGAACATTAGATTATCATAATTTGAATGTAATAAATTGTATGTCACTGTAGGTTAAAATGATAAACTGTGGCGATGCTTAATTAAAAAAATTTTCTTTGTTAAGAATTGAAACTGTGGAATTATTCCTTTAGTTGAACGACTAAGAGAATTCATGAGGTCTTCCAAACGAAATGCATTTCCATATAATTAATGAAGAATAATTAAAACATATTTAAACCAAATTCCAGTAATATTTCCTCTTTGTTCTATGCATTGAAAGAACAAGTATATCGAGTATTCTTGTCATATTAAAACTATCATTTAATAGTATGATCGTTTTAACTTTTCATTAAATTGTTAGCTGTTATAACCATCATAAAATGGGTCCAAATACATAAAATCAGGAAAAAATTGCTTTTAGTCATTTCCCGTATAAATATATCGGCCTAAGTTTCACGAAAGAGGATTTCTATACTGTTTTTGAGTCTCCGAAGAAAACCATAAACTGTATGATTTTTATAATTAAGCATATTTATTCATAGAAAATCGTTTATGAATTTATATAAACCATATTGTCTTATTCATTACATTAATTAATGCAATTAGGTGAGTAAAGGCTGAGACATAGTTAACCGTTTCCCTAAATGTCTTAATGTTTTTTAATTAAATATTTACACAATGAGTGTACACGCATAAAGAGTTATTGTACTTAATTATTTCTCATCAAGTTTTTCAATTTTATTTTTTATATGTTTACAAAAGAAAGAAAGAAAGAGGTATAAAAATTATACTTCAATTTAATGAGACTGATAACTAATTGTGCAAAAACTTTTTCCCTAAACAGAAAAGAAAGTCCATTTGTCCATTTACAGTACGAAATTCTGATAAGTAAGAGTTGATATCGGATCATAAATCCGTAATGTTAAAGAAACTTTCGAATTATTTTTCGTTGTACTAGCTAATACCTGATAAAAAAAAATTGATATATGACTAGGCCTGTATAAAAACTCTTTACGCATCTATGGGAAGCCATTAATAGTTCACTGGAATGAATAAAGATTGCCGCTTAACGCGAAAACAATTTTTATTCTTTTAAAAAATGAACGATGCATAGCCAAAGAATGAAATCAATTAGTCGAGATGCATAGGCATTTGATATGCCAATTTGCTGTATAGAACGATGTCTGTAAAGCAGTAAAGCCTGGTTGGTAGGCCTATTCCCTTATCTACTAAATGACGCGATACGTTTTCAAGGTAGGTAAATAGATAAACGATGGTAATTGCATCGTAAATTATTGCTAGTTAGTGAGACTATGCTAGTGGGAGGTCTTAAAGAATTATAGTCAATTTATCTTGACAAATGGAAAGATAATTGTAAGAATTTAGGAAAGAAGAAACTGAAATTATAAATTTGATTTCAGTCAGATAAACTTTGGAATTTTTTAAAAATAAAAATATGTTCAGCGTGTGACGTGACACGTGTTTTTAGCCCTTTGAGAGATTTGATTCCTTTTTTTTATATTAAAATTTTAATTCAATCCGGATGAAATTGTTTATCGATAAAATTAATTTATTTTGATTATAATTTCGATAGACAAAATGTACCAAGTCCGCTTATGAATTAAATGAAATTAATAGACGACAGAAACTTTATAATATTCTCAATAAATAACCAATCAACGACGGTTCCATTAATAAACCTTTATCAATATTTTAAATCCTTTCTTGGATAAAATTAATTAAATTTCTGTGAGATCATCATCAATAAAGAATACAATAAATTTCATTTTAATAAAAATAAAAGATTATTCACCAAATGTATTCTTACAAATATCTTCGAAAATTTGTAATTTTAATACTAAAATTCTTTGATATTTTCAGCACTAAGCGCTTAGCGTAACATCAATATCAGCGCTAAATGAAATTTCAGAAATGGTGGATAAAAATGCTAATTTTACAGATGGCGGATGAAGGATTATCGAACTATCTGCATAAACTGATTTGGAATAACTTAATTAATCAATTACTAGAATATAAAATTTAATCATTTAACCTTTATCACATTACTGTATTCAGAAGAAATGATTTTCGTATCAGAATCTGTTACAAAAGCAAAAAAATCCCTTCACAATAATTGGCAGTTGACAAATAACAGAACGATCAATGTCTTGAATTCCGCTCCCCTGGCAAAGTATTTAAAAAACTTCTCTAGAAGCAATATATTTAGACATTAGAAGGTCTACAATGTACACAGCAATCCATCGTTTTGTACAAAATAGAAACTCATCTATCGTTTCTATGTAATGTGACAAGTCGACAAGCTAAAGCTGAAGATGGATTAAACTCGATCTTACTAGTATATTCATATCGCTTCAATCAGGCTTTAGAAATAAATCCTTATATTATTCTTTATCCTCTACTATCGCTACTAGGCCTATAGAAAATTTTAAATATTTCCACAGATTCTGTGTAATACGGTTGCATAGTAGACTTCGTTTCAGAATAATTCTGCAAAATTACAGAAACCACATAAAAAAAGACATAACAACTTTCAGCAATTCCGAAATTTTAAGCTATTTAAACAAAATTTTAAAAATCCTATCTAATTGCTGGAACAGCAATTAGATAGGAATTATTGATATAAGAAAAATTAAAGTCCATACCGTAGTTTGTCAGAAAAAAATAAGAAATTTTTTAATAATTATTTTCGAACAACTGAAGAATACTAGCCGTTTTATTAGAGTAAATAATAATTTTATTAGAGTAATAGCGTAACTACAGGTGTGATAGATAGATTCTATTGTGAATTTAAAGCCTATATCCAGTTCTACGCTTCTGAACAATAACCCCCCTTTCAAGACCTATCTGCCAACAAAATTAGAAATATTTAGCCCATAGGTCTTCCTATCAAGTCATGCAGATGATCCAGTTAACTAAATCTCATTGAACTAAAATCACTTAAAGTTACACTAACTGTCTACAAGTATTTATATAATTAAAACAATTAATTGCCGTAACCTTAGGCAAAAGTTATAGGTCTAAAAATTCTTAAACTAATTCTTTATAATTATTCTAAAATTGCTATTCAATTGCCGTTAATCTTAAATTATTATTTTTTTATTTATATAACACCTAATTAAAATACAAATTAAAGCACGATAAAAATATGTAAAAATAAAACTCGCCCTTTAATTATTATTCTAAACTGTTTTTGACATTAAATTAGAGAACTAAAGAAGTGATGACATTCGTACAGTTGTCTAAACGACATATTTTATGTTCCGGATAGATTTAAAGTCAATTTTTCGCATTTATCTTCTTACTTGAAGAGCTATTCTGTTAATATCCGATCACGGCTTTTGCCAGCTGTATTAAATTCCAATAAATATGGCCAAGTAAAACTTTATTTCTCTATAATTTTGGTAATTAACGTTCAAATAATATGTGAAAATTTAATTATATAGAAAATAAGATAAAGATCAAACAAAAAAAAGTGATTTTAAAATTAGAATTTAATCTTTTAAAAATTAAAAAATAATTTCTTACGCTTGCGCTAATGATTACTAATTAAGTGCACAGTCATGGTTAAGTTACATCAGTTACACGCTTGATAATTCTTTATTAAAAAAATCTTTCGGCTTAGAATCAAACTGCGTGATGAAAATATTTATTTTGACCATGTTAAACATACTTTTTTCGATAAAACTTTATACAAAATTTATCCAAATATTTTATTTTGGGAATATCAATACGCCTTACAATAAATACTTTTTCCTTGGCAGTTTGGCAAGCGAAAAATATCTTTCGAAAGGTAGAATATTCAAATAAATATTATTTGATAAAGTATGGTTTATTTGATGTATTTTTTGACCTTATGACATCACAGCTAAGCGATGACGGAAACGTCTAAAATATGATAAGCTAGGCCTATATCTGTCAAGGGATACTTATATCACTACTCAGAAACAATTTGATACTTGGAATTTGTACCTGTGCGTATGCAATACAGTAAATGAATGATAGCCTAAATTTAGACTGTTTTCATAGAAATAAAATTTTTGTACAGAAATTGGCCTTTTTAAAATTTTTAAATATGATAAAATTTCGTCAAATTTATTAAAAAAATTTTTTTCTATTCACAGATCGCTATATATATATATTATATATATACACGTATATCATGTATACAGAATGGTTACCGGATACGGTCTTTGCATAAGTAAATTTAGTTACAGTTAGAAAATATTTCTTATATATAATTTATGTAACAGATTATTCTGAAGATTAAGTGGAACTTATATTTCTAAATTTTATTAATTAAAGTATTGATAATTTTATATTTATTGGTTATTTCGATTGATTTTTCTTCTGGTGTAAATTGAAAGCCAGAATATTTGCTTTTATGTACAATATCAATTTATCAGAACCGGATACAAAATATTTTTCATGTTTTAGATATGACACAACGATTCGTTATAAAGTAAAGCGTTAGTATAATTTTAAAAATGGAGTAGTATTGCACGTATCCCTTCTATTTAAATTATAATTTGTATAAACTATATATAAGCTTATATATTGAAATTATTTTGTGAAAGTATTTTCATGGTCTTCACCACAGGCCTACATAAAAAAAACAAGTTGTTAGCTTGTAGTTGAAGACCAGTGGCCTTGTAATTTGATTTTAAAAAAGATCAACGCGGATAAATTATTGTAATTATATAATTGAATTTCTTGGAGACTATCTTAGGAATTTTCAACATTAAATTCGACGTAACTTACCAAAGTCATAAGTCTATCGGCACCAGTACCTTCTTCGTCTTTAAATATGATATCGCTGTTATAATTAGGCACTAACTCTTTAAACCTTGGGTCATCTCGAGTGATTTTCCCATCTCCTTGTCCACTCGCAGCTAAAGTTGTTTCAGCTACATTAGGTACATGTTGTTTAAAAACAAGCGGTGTTAACTTTCGGGGTCTTTGGCGTCTGCCGCCTCCCCTGCCAGGACCACAAGCATCAACAGCAGTCGAGAATATTATTAATAACGCTAAAGCACCAGTACCAGAAAGAGATCGTTTGCACCACCTTTCTGATATTAAACGCGTTAACTTCATGTTGGCATCGTCGTTATCCTCCACATACATTAATCCAATCTATCTTTCCATGGTTTCCTCTCATCAGCTTCATTTCTGAACCACTTTTAACTTTTTCAGTTAACTTTAGCGAAGCTTCATAACCTTTGACCTCTCCATAGCCCCGTTTCTATCTGACAGATTATCGGCTAGTTGTGTCTCGTCGGCTAGTGGAACTGCTAGGTGTGTTTAGCCAGCACTTCACACACACGACCTTTGCACCCTTGCTTCTGATTGGCTCCTCACAAAGTTGACACTTTTTCAAACTTTTACCGCTTGCCGAATAATATCTTGATATTAAACTTAAGAGGAAATGCCTTCTCAGAGGTGTGAGAAATCTCCGATCTTATCAGATGCGAAAAATGTTAGCGAGCACTAGTGTTCATTAACTTATTATGCAAACCGTCAAACCTGCTACAATCTAGCCAATGGTGAGAAAGAAATGTGTTGAGCCTCTTTCTCCAATTATACCACAACGATGCTGCTACAAATGAACGGTCCTGCTGAGATCGCTCTCATCAGCCTATTTCTCCACTAAACTGCTACGGAATTCGAAGAAGATTTTTTTTTATATATATGAAACTAAGAGAACCGAGAGAATCAAAACAACAAGTTTTATCGAAACACCTGATAAGCCAAAGATAAATAATATTTATTTATAAGATTAACTTTTACCCATAAAAGTTGAATCTTTAAATTTGAATATACAGTGCAAAGGTGCAAATATTATTATTATTTTCAGTTTTAATTAATTTAGATATTGAACGGTTTTATTTATTTTTTTAATGAATATTTTTATATTTTTAGATATAAAATTAATATTATTATAAATAAATATTTGACCTCATCGCTTTATTATTTATTTTAAATATCCATTTTTTAAATTTTTTTCGCGAAATTATTCTCACAGTTTGACATTGGATCCTTTATTATTCTATCATCCAACTTTGAAACTATTTATAAATTATAATTAAAACATAAAATTAGATTAATATCATTAATTGATGGAAATTATTGTGCAAAATGCTTAATGACAACGAAATGCCGCTTCAAAATATTAAATTATTCGAATTATTTGAATAATTTAATGCTTGAAGCGAATGAATTGTTAGCAGCATAACTTCAATAACTCGCCTGTAATTTAATTTTAATAGTTTCACACTATAATTTGTAAACAGTAACAGTTCATCTTAAATAATCTTTCTTTACACTCGTGCTATACAAATTTCGTGTAAACTGGTTGATGTATATTATATAAAGAAAGCCGTAGATTATCGAAAAATTGTTTAAAAACGTAAAATTAAATATTTATATTCCGTGTAAAATAGAAAATTTTTCTATTGAGAGGACATTGCTCACAATTAGTATAGTTTGTGGGGTTGCAGATCACTCGCTGAGCCCTACCAGTTTAAAGTCAATAGCAGTCGCATCCAAGTGTTATTGTGCTTTGTAGATGTTAACAAACACTACTCCGTCTTCCACTGAAACATTACAGGTGGCTGCAAATATATTTAAAATGCGTTAAGTGATATAAATGAAAAATAATTTTTTATATCCTAAACTAATTACTAGTCGGAAAATTTCGTTATTATTAGATAACAATCAAAAATATTGTAATTTTGATTCTCTCAACCTTCGTCAAAATCGTAGACGTTTTCCTTAACATGTCATTAATGTACGACCCATAACTCTTTTAAAAATATTCTTAATAAATAAAAATGTTTTCGGAAAATCTGCTTAATCAATAAAATAAAGAAATATTTAATAATAATCGATATTTCGAGCAAGTTTTCATTAAAAAAAGATAAAATTTATGAACTTAATTTTGTCTAATCCGAATTATATTTTATTTAGAGTATATCGATCAACGTATTTGAGCATATAACATTTAAACAAATATAAATTTGTATATATAAACTTGTCTATGTAGTCCAATATTTTCGATTTAACAAGACATAGTGCATAGTGGTTTGAGGTAATATATTCTAAGCCACATTCAGAAATTTTTCTAAGATTACGAGTTTATAAATTATCTTATTTTAGCAGAAAAATTAAAAAGAGAACAATACGATCTTATTAATGAATGAAAAATAAAACAGCTGTAAATTGATTTAACAGACTCCAAATGTAAGAGTATCGCCGTTTCAATCCTCTCGACATTATTTGATCCCATTTCAAAATGTCTCGTTTATAGTTTCATGAATCATTTATGATTAAATTGTTCATTTATATTAATTAATTATAATTATTATATCGAATAACTGATTAATATTCTTCTTTATTCGAAAATATATATGTTACGATAACCACAAATATCTGATCACATATTTTTTTAACTTATAAAAACATCGAAACTATTTAATTGTTATTATTAAAATAAATTACATAATTTTATTATTTATTAAAATGTCAAATATACAAATTAAACGTTTAAAAAAATAGAATATTTCAAAAAAGTTCTCAAATTTTTATCGCAAGTAATTTTTCAATTTTTTTTTTCCAGTTTTTCTATTATAGTTTAAAATTTATTTTATCTATTAATAGAAATTATTATTTTTTAATTAATTGAAAACATTTGGTAAATTCCGAAATCTAGAATAATATGGGTTGATCCAGTTACATAAATCAAACCTTCATTTACAATAAATTTCTTTTAAAAGTAAATCTACATACTTTTCGAGCTATGACAGGTTAAGAAGGAAAAAATACGAAAAAAAAAATGCATATGAGTGGCAAGGTGATATTCTTTTACCCGTGTATAGACACTGTCAGTGTTATTAATATCTCCGAGATATTTTGTAGAGCACTCGGTTGACATGATAAGTGTTGCCAAACCATCAATAAAGTCTGAGTTTATTGTGAAGGCCAGACAAGTTCCAACCCTTGGGGCAACAATGCAGTAAGGACAATGTAGAAAGGTATATCGTCATTGTGACAGTCACGATTTTCGAAGGAGAATTAAGAGAAAGAAATAAAGAGAGAGAGAAAAGAGAGGTATATGGTAACAAGATTTGTCAATGGAGAAAAAAAAGAAATGCGAATGAGATTATGCATCACAATTTTGATTAAACAATGACTTATAATTATATGCAATTCTATACAACATTTTTTTTTATAATTATTCCATAAATATAGCAATTAATAATCACATTATTTTCTTCGAATCAACAATATCAAGTTTTATATAGAAGAGACCTAAATAACTCATGAAAGTCGTAGATAAACAAAACAAACTGTTCAGATGAATATAATTTTTAATTTACATTTTAACAATACAGTACGATCACAATTTTCTACGTTTCTCTTAAGCATACTGCTAGTTTTATTCGGAAAAAAAAAATAACGGCGTTTTCTCCCAATAGAGAACAGCACTCTAGGACGATCATAATTCAAACGGACGTGGTATAAATTATTTATAAGATTTTTTTAAGGATTCGTTTCTATCGAAGAAATAAAAAAAATCCAAATCTATAGACAATGTCTAATTTAGCATGAAAGTAAAAAATTAATCATAAGTTATATCGCTCGAAAGAATTCATTAATTTTATTTTACTAAGTTAGATTGGCTGGTCGGACACAATTAAATTGCAATTTTTTTAATATTTAAATATTTTATGACTATTGTTATCATAATCATGTGTAAATAGATTCATATGTTTTTAATAATTGGATAACATCTGGAATTAATACTAGAAAACTGCGAAGATATTAAACTATGCAAATTTAACTGGCAGAGTTCGAAATAGTTACGCTGTTATAGAAACAATTAAAATAGTTTTAAACCGTTAGTGAAAAATGCAGAATGTTAATTACTTGTTAAGCGTAAATTTAAATATTTATCATAACTTCTGAAATATTTTGAAGATTATAATAAGGTTTAGTTTTAATTTTCTTGTAAAATTATGAAATATCAAAATTTAATCGGCAGTTATCTTATAACGTTCATCCACTGTACTAAAAACATTTTCATAAAATAATTTGAAAACTTTTGTTCAAACTAAATTATTTATTTTAAGAAGAAGATTTTTTTAATGTGTTAACCCTTTACTGTTAAGAAAAGATAAGATTTTAGCCAATAAAAGAAGTCTGGTGGATCATGTGATTCGTAGATTAGCTTCTTCCAATCGGAGTAAAGTGTTCTTTAAAAGACACGCCCTTCAAGATGGATTTGTTACGCTGCCTTAGTAATAAGTACGAGTTTTATAAAGAAAAATTTTAGCACGACTATAAAATTCATCCCCGACACAACGGTTAATTATATTTATTAATGCGAAATTTCTATCGGAGTCGAAAAAAAGGAAAAAAAAATTGCGATAAGCATCGTACTCAAAAAACGGTACAAATTCATAATTGAAATAGTTTGTTTTTTTCCCTCCACTTTTTTAAATGTTATCTCACGAAATTCTTACTACGCTATTAATTAATTACAGGAATTATCTCTCTTTATAGTCTAATTTGATTAATGTAAACTATTATGGTACGTTGCAATTTATATTTATAGGATAATTAACGGATCAACAAGGCGTTAAATTTCCCTCGTGTACTTTAAGGAAAATATGCGGGGACTACGTGGTCTGTACCAGTTAGCTACCTGTTCAGTTCCTGTAGCTGGTAAATAAGTAGGACCACATTCAAAACGCCGACAACAGTGCAACGTGTTTAAAGTAATTGTTTTGTCGGGAACATCAGAAAGGGGAAATCGCAGAGAAGGGAGAGTCACCTTGAAATGAAAAGAGGCCCTCGGGGTACTGGTTGAAGTCGCGGTACTTTTGCCTCGAAATAGCACCCAACGCAGACTATACACCCACCCACAAGAGTAACTCTCTTTTGGAAAATTATGCAGATACTCGAACAGATAAGAGATGTCGAATGTTTCGAGGAAGTTCACACCGTATTCCAGTCCGGGTTTACAGATTAAAATTAAACTCCGATTCTCTTACAATTTTGCCAATTTTCTTTAATTCGCACCAGCTTCTTATAAAAATAAGCGTCGAGATTGTTCTTAAATTTGTTTCTTCTAATCATTTAATCAAATAAAAATAAATGTATCTATAAAAGTAGAATGTTTATTTTTGTAGGCAGATACTGGAACAGATAAGAGAATGGTCCTTTAAAGACGATTGCGCCATGGCCACTAAGCCATAATAGGAAACAAAACAGTGATTTAATATTAATAATTTTAGTTAAAAAATAATTTTCGGTCGGACTCGGACATTAGAATAGAATACGCCAATATTTGTTTAAAATATTTTATTAAAATAATAAATTATGAGATGGCAGGACAAATTTTTTTCAAATTTACCTCGGATTTTATGTGGTTTATGTAGTTGGGATTTGAGAAAATGTTGTAAGATGCGATTAAAAATCGTGATACAGGATTGAATCATCATCAAAAACAATAAGAATTTTTACTGTATCGTTTCGTTAAGTCTTTAAAATTTCTGATACCGTAAAATACCTTGGAAAGGAGCAATTAGCTGCCCGCACCAACGTCTGGAAAGAAAGAAAGGCAAAGCTTAGAATCTGTCGCGCATGCGCACATTCTGGCCAAAACCGGCTGGAAGAGCGAGAGTGACGTCAGATGGCACGCGCACACGGCAGCCTTCCGGTGGCAGAGGAGCTGAAAGGCCAACTTCGATAATTAGGCTAACCAGCCCAACTCCAACCTTCGCTCTGTGAGGTCCAACCGGGAGGTCTCGCCACCCAAGCCGACCAACGGACCGGCTACATCGGCAAACGTTCGCTCCAAACTCCGTAAGTTGTAGGTTCACCGAATCCAAATTTTAAACCGCAACTGTGGGATGGATGTCGCAAAGAATCGCACTCGATGTCCTCCTTAATAAACATATTCCCTCTTTAAGATTAACCGCTAGTGACCGATAAGAAAACAAATAATTCTTCTTGTCTAAAATGTAAACTTAACTGATGAAAACCCATTCTCTTCTCATATAGTTATGTCGATTCAGTTAAAGTGGATATTTCCTTCTTACAATTTAACGAGTTCCACTAAAAATTCTTTTATAAAATTAAAACTTTTAACTTTATTGCAGTGACGAAAAATTTATATAAGTTACGGCATTTTCAATACGAAAATAAACTAATCGATTAGAATTACATTTAAATCCTTTTATATCGTGATCCGACCATCAAATTAATGCTTCGCAAGGTCAGGAAATATTTTTTATTTTTTTTTGTAGTCTACATCAGCGTTTCTCAACCCCCGGTCCGCGGAGAAATTTGATTGGTCCGCCAACAACTTATCTTTATATTTAAATATTACTTATTTACTTATCTTTATATCTAAACATTATTGTAAGTAAATGACGATAAAAATGTTACAATTAACTTATGTAGTAGTTCTTTATAACTAGCAAAATCTTTTGTTTAAAAAACCACCGATCCGCGGGCCAAAAAAGGTTGAGTCCACATAATATCGTTAATACTTTTCTTCTCTAACATTTTTTCAAATAAGAGAATTCGGAATTTTTATTTGGCTTATCTAGAGCCTATATAGACTATTCTATCTCGATTTTTGAAAGTATTTCATTTTTTGATTCATACTGTACATATATAATTTCAAAAATTACCACAAAGAAATCGATACTAACACTGTATATTAAAAAAAAAAAAAATTTAATTTTTATTGATTTTGTGGCGATTAACTTATGGGTTTTCAATTAATATATTTACAGAAATTCTATTTATAGACGGTAATAACTTGGAAAATAAACTAATGATGAAAATAATTAAACATTTATAATATATAGAATCAACCTAGTTCGTATAAACATTGATAAGTCGGATACAAATTTAAAATAAAGTTTCCTGATCTATTATTATTATTAAAACCTAAATACAATCAAATTTTTTAAAATATAATCGATTTATAGGCTTACATTATACATGATAAGCTTACTATTTTAAAAATATCTGGAGAGCGGTAGGTCGATATCATTTTTTTTTTTTTTGTTAGTTTTTTTTCTGTTTTGATATTTTGCACCAATATTACACGACTATATCATTTTATTGCTTTTTTGGAATTTTTGTCTTCTTTTAGTAGGCTTAATATTGAACAGTAATGATTAAAAATTATAATTTAACCAGTTATCTACTTTATAATGATTTTTGGAAGATCCGAAAAGGAGAAGAAAAAACATGGATTTTATTGATGTTAAAAGTTAAAAATAATTTAATTGACGAACTTAGTTTGCATTTCTTGCTTTTTATATGTAAAAGGAATATATTTCGCATTTAAAACTGTTGGGCTTACACTGAATTTATAATTCATAAATTCTTTTTAATTACTAAAAATTTTATCATCAAAAATTATGAAAGCGGCAAATCTCATTCTACTCAAAACTGTATGAGACTGAGATATAGATTTAAGATTGTCTATTTATAACACGCTTATTATAACAGTTATTATTACTATTTTTATTAATTGTTTCGCTTATTATTTTGTTATTGGTTATGTATCAAAAATTATTTAAGTTATAATATAAGAATATTTATAGACTCGGATGAAACTGGCCTTACTGAATTTAAGTTGTTTAACAAATTTTGATGAAACTTAGTATATTATAGTTTTATGTTTTTAATTATTTTAATCGAACATTACTTACAATTTTATTTGAGCATATATTAAATAAAATGCAATTTTTAATCTACGATTACTTTAATTAAGATCATAGTTCAAACCAAGTCAAGAAATAAAGATAATCGATAAGTTAAATGAAGTCTAGCAATATTCTATCATTTGAAAATAATCTGCATAGATTCCTTCTCTCGAAAAAATCTTTTTATTATTTCGGAAGAGAGAAATTTTCTCTTTTTGTTATAGATGCTCAGATAAATATCAGTATATTAACAACAGATGAATAAAATAATTTAATATGTAAAAATAAGAGATTGGTATTTTCTCGCATAATCAATAAACCATGGACATTTTAATTGATATACAGTATGTTGGTGCTATATAATCAGCGTATTTCAAATGTAGATTCTGGTTTTTAATATTGTTCTTGGCCAGCAAACCAATTATAAGATATTTTTTTCCACTAACAAAATGAATATCTGCTGTTATAATTATTTATACGCTTATTTTTTACACAGTATCTACATATGTGCTTCCGAAACAAAACACCTGACATTCTTCTTAATTATAGATAGTATATATAATTTGGTTTATTAATCGTGTATAATATCAAGCTTAAAAATTTAATCCTATTTGATTTTTATTTTTTTAATTTTTCGGTTGTTTCTGCTAAAATACCAAATAATGTAAATTTTACATAACTGTTTTTCTTATTTGCAATTAAGTAATTGATCATTTAAGGTTGAACTGGCTATTGTACAGTATTTACAAGTTTGAAAGCGGATATCAGAAAACTGGAAAATTTCTAAATTTTCTGTAAAATTTTACGCTTATAATTATATAAAATGGATCAGCAAAGTTATCTTTCAATCTAATTCATAAGCTTCTTCACGGGTTTGCATATATTGTAACTTATTACAATATATTGAGTGTCTTTACAAATTGTAAAAATTAACCATAGTTCTATTATAATTTTGTTTGGTAGCAGATGTTCCAATTATGTTCGTACTTAAGGATAAAAAATGTTTAAGTTATAAGCGGAATGACTCAAAGTTTCTTCTATTAAATTAGTTAAAAATCACTGTGTTAAATAAAGTCTAAAAGCATTTCTTTAGCTGAGACATCATTTAACAGAAAATGACTATTATAAGCTATTGAATCACTTTCCTTCGATGATATCATAGAGCGATACAATGTCTCTCTTCTATAAGAGTAATTGAAAAAAAATTTATGTAAATTAATACAACTTTATTATATCGCATTATAGTCTATTAAGGAAACCATAAATGTAATTTAAATTAAATCGAGTAGTTAAATGAGACATTAACATTTACATCATTTAGAACGATAAAAGATAAAATTATAGATTTAATTAAGTAAATTAACTGTATTTGTCCTTCCTCGATTGTAATGTGATCTCACACTAACTTGGCATCGATTTTACAAGAATATTTTTTTTATAACATTACCGGGCTATCGTATCGTTACGCTCAATTTAATTGTTCAACTTTCAAAAACCATTTTCTCTTAACTGCTTCCTTTTTTAGAAAAATACAGGTGCACTTTTATTCCTAGAATGGTGAGATACATTATTACCATGCCCAGAATACGAGAGATGTTTTTGTCTAAAACTTAAAGGTTCATTCTCATAATAAAAAGTTTTTATCTTAATAAAATACACTATCATGTTTTTTTTTTTTTTGTTCCTTTTAAAAATATGAATTAAAATAATCACGAAAAATAAACATAATTATTTATCATCTTTAATGTTTAAATGATAATATCATGAAACCTTAAAAACTCAATTAGCAATTCACGATTTTTAATTCAATTAATAATATTATAACACCTTTATTAAATATTAGATTATAATTCTATTATCGAGAACATAATAGCAAAAATTTCCAAAACATTCTGATTAATTAATAATTATAAATAATTAAAGAACTTCAGACCATTTTGAAACTACATAAACACTGACACCTTTCTGCCCTTCCTTTTTGATAAATTCTTATAATTATGTAAGAATGTCATCGTATGATAACATTCTTACATATTTCAGTATTTACAATGATTTGAAAAATGTAGAGTAATTAAATTTTGCCCTTGAATTTCCTTCGAAATAATTTAAAGATATAGACTTAAAACTGATGAGATTTAATTTTGCCTTCGTAAACCGGAAAATCAAAATTTTATGGTCCTGCTTTTTGGTAGATCCAAATATGGAAAAGGTTACTCTAGTTGATTGAACTGTTATCACACAGGTTAGCTTTATGTAGGACAGTGTCATTATTTATATATATATATATTTTTTATTTTATCTTCACAAAGTCCTATCTTGGTAAAAAATTGCATCAGTGTTTTTATTCTTTTAAGAGATTTTTTTCATTCGTTAATAGCACAAAGTGATCAGATACGTTTGAAATATACAATATGGAGTATAATCGATAGAGTGCTGGAAGCGCTTGCGCCAATCTTTTATTAAATTTTTGAAAATTTATCGAGCCCACTGTTATAAAATAATTAGACAAATTTATTAGAAAAAATAATAGTCGTTAGAGTTTTAACCTTACTTTTTCTTGAACTTTTCAAATTTAATAAGCAATGGGATATAGAAAGAATAAGAAACGAAAGATGGGCTCAGAATGGCAACCAAGAAACGGCAAACGAAGAAGAGGACAGCAATATAAGAAATGGAGAGGTGAAATGCAGAACTGTGGAGGAAGAAGATGGTAGTCAGAAATCAAAGATCGGAAGAGATGAAGAGATTTGGAAGAGACTTATGTTCTTCAATGAGTGGAAAAAGGCTAAAGATGAAGAATATTTATATTTTTAAATTCAAAAAGCACTCGGTCATTGTAAATTTTAATCATTTGGTAATACTGACAAATTAAGCCGAAATTTTGACTAACCATCAGAAAATCAGCTGGTTGAAAGAAATCTCAACAAAAATTAAATTAGACGAATTACATTAGTAATTACAAGCTATTTTCTAAAATAAAATTAATTGTTTTCG
Source organism: Androctonus mauritanicus (assembly GCA_011317285.2). NCBI lineage: Eukaryota > Metazoa > Arthropoda > Arachnida > Scorpiones > Buthidae > Androctonus > Androctonus mauritanicus. The sequence goes on along the minus strand of WUQG02349803.1, from coordinate 5,008 downwards.
AATAAATGTTCAGTTATATTCAGCGGTTTTATTTTGTATTTTATGGAAATATTTGTGGGTGAATAGCGAGCCCATTATTAAGAAATTGACATCATGGCGTTAAATGTAAAATCAAAAGTTATTCCTTTTAGAAAAGATAAAATTTTAAAGATGGATTCCCATATACTACCGTTACTACGCTTGTTAAGATTTGCGTTGTAGTTTATAGCCAATCATTTATTAACGATCAGTAATTCTAAATTTAAATATTTCAAAATTACAAAAATAGCTTATAATATATTAGAACTTCATAAATTCCATCTTTGGCTCCTATCGCAGGCCAATTTTGGAAAATGTCGGTTTTCTGAAAATGCATTGTTTAAGTTCCTAAATTCAGTAGGCCTATTGCAGGATAAAATAAAAGATATTTTTTTTACAATTTGCATACAGTAATTTATTCCAAAAATAAATCAGAAATGGTAGGCCAAAATATATTAAAATACAAAATACATATATACAGATATTTTGCCTGATAAATTATCATTAAAAAACATTGAAGCGAGAAATGGTAATAGCTTGATAACGAAAAATCGTTAGAATTTACTTTTGCGTTCATTACGTTACAATTAAATGAATATGGAAGAAAAATGGCTACCGGTTAATGTATTTTCAATTGAAAAAAAATTAAAAGATCAGAAAAGAAAAGTATAATAGCGATATTTTATAAATTATCGTTATCTTTGATTAATTTAATTTTTTTAATACGAAACAAAATTCACTCTTTCAAATTATTTTCTTAGTAAATATCGGTGTAAATAACGCAAAATTTTTATGGAAAGCTACGCATTCATAGTTCTACAACAGAACAGACTAGAAACAGATTTGATTTTTGATAATTCTATATTTTCGAATGCTGACATAAGGTTTTTTCTACCATATTTGAGAAAAATATAAATAGGATCAATTTTGCAAAATATATACCGTACTGTAATCACTTTATTATATTTTTCCATGTTAAAAAATATTAGTTAACAATAAAATATATAATAATAAAAGAAAAAGATACAGTGAATATTATAGAGAAAGATGGGACGGGCAAAAAAGGTCAGCTTTTAGACTTTTTATTATAAAATCATAAATATCTGCACAAAAAAAATCTGAAAACTTTACCAAAGAAAATGTCATCATAACTGAAGACGTTAATACTTAAATGATTATTCAAAACAAGATTTAAATTTAAAAAAAATAATTATTATAACAACATCCCAAATGAACTGTTTATCCAATGACACAAAATAGGGCGATGTCTATTCAATGGGACTAATAATTGAACAATTAGTGAACAATTGACGCATTCAAATTTAGAAAAATTATTCAGATTTAAAATTACAACAACAAAAAACAATAAAATTTATATCAAACAATCATCATTAAATTTTGAGTAGATTGGAAAAGTAAAATGGTTGCACAAGATTGGTTGAATCATCTCGCTCTATCCCTATTATGCACTCTTTACTATATACTGTACATCTAAATCGGAATGGTGAAAAATGTTTGTATGACAGTATCTTATTACACATTATTCTATATTAATTCATTATGTATTTTGTTACAGCTTTATTCTGATAACTTAAATTTTAAATATAAAAAGATATGTCAATATACCTAAAAACTGTAAAGATTACTTTAACTGGAACGATATAAACATTTATCCATAAGCGTATAATTTCAAATTAAACACACATATATAGTGCCCCATATCGATTAAATTTTAAAGCTCTAACATATATATGAAAAATGAAAAAATGGCATGGAACTATCTTATCCTACGACTTCTATCTTGATCTTACTCTCGATCTCGCTCCACCTTACTATATAGGATAGTATTTTCAGATTAAAATGCTTTATAATTCTGATGAGTAATATCAAATTTTATTTAATCACTAATCAAAAAACTTATCATTTGGAGTAATTTAAAATATTTTATCGTATTCTAACCAAATTTTCTGTAAAATGATATGTTGTTATACCGGAACATCTTAGTTTACAAATTGATGCATCCTTCAGATGTAAAACAGTAACTTTACATCTGAAGGATCCGAAAATCGATTCCAGATTTCTCTCTTCGTGTTTTCAATAGGGATCTGGTTCTGGATCGTTAGTTCAACGCACTGGTCAACTCCATGATAAATATAGCTAATTTGTGATGCGTATCTATTCTGATCCACATCACATATCTCTCGATAACATAAGTTTCCAGATGCTAAATCTTTAATACTGTCATAAATTATGTTTATGATAATTCTTTGTCGACCAAATATACTTTATTTCATCTATTTTGAAAGACATTATTATAATTATATTTGTTTTATATAAACAATTATGTCAAAATAGTCCAAAATAAATATTGATACATATTTTTAAATAAAGATCTATTATTTTATATTAATTAATACGCAATAATGTATAATGCTATTCATAAATTGACGATAGTTAATGAATACTATACAGTATTATTATAAATTGATAAATAGGTTTTATCAATTTCCAAATATTAAACAGAACTTCAATATTGGAATATTGAAGGATATTTAGATGATTTTCTTTTTAATTTTTTCAAATAAATAATAAGAAAATTAATCAAATATTTTTGACAATAGTAAGGTGATTAATAGAAATTTATAAGAATAAAAATAATTTGAAAACTATTTTTGACACTCCAGATAAAAATTGATGAGGAGCGCTGAAATATAAACCCAAAGTGCATATTTTTGAAAGGAATGGTCTAATTTAACCATAAATTTCCATTAATTCTGGTAGAAATCGATTCCTGTTTTTTAATATATAAATTTAAAACAGGAAGAAACTCCGAGAGCTATTTACGCCAATATATCTTTAATCCGGTATTAACAATCATTTTATAAAATTTGAAAAGGAAAAAATTTCTAGAAAGAAATATTCCAATTATGCTTTTTAATGATTAATTTAGAATGCTTTCATCAATATCAGTTTACAAATATGTAAGCTGATATTGTCGAAAATATTTTTTAATAGCAACAATATTTTTAAATAATGATTTCAAAAAGTTTTGTATGATTATAACTTAAAGCTTCGTGTAAATTAACTTTCTTAGTTTGAGAACATTTATTACTGATCGTTTATCGAACTTAACAAATTAAAAAGCAAAATGTGTGTTTATATTTTTCTCAATTTAATGCTTTTTTCAACATACAGCGTAATTAACGTCTCTCTTATTTGTAATAAATATTCACATTTATACGTTTAGTAAATAAGTAATATTTTGATTATTAGTGTTTATAATAAGTTAATAATATTTTAAAAAATGGATATGAATTTGTATTAAAAAACGGAAATTGGATATCAGTTTATTTCGAAACGAAATTTACTTGCACTTGTATACATGTCCGAAAATTTGCAAGCGGTTTGAAAAATTGAAAAACGTTTTCTATAATTTTTCAAATCAATTCAAGTAAGTCTAAAGTAAATTTTTTTTTAATTTGTAAATAGAGTGTGTTTCTGAAATGCAATATATAGATCTATATATATATATATATACCTAAATACAAGAACTATATATATATATTCATGGCCAGATTTATGTATATTATGGTCCCTAAGTTATAACATTTAAGAAACCTCCTCAAATGCATTTAATATCTTTTTTTCAGTGAAATATGAGGCCCTCTTATAATGTGAGGCTCTAAGCTGTAGCTTGTCTAGCTTATGAGTAAATTCGGCCATGAATATATACATGTTTTCATGATAATCTTACCAATTTTTTTGTCGCGTTTATATATAGATAGATAGGGCGGGATTTACTAGTGCATATATATATAGATATACTAAGGACTTATATATATATCCGGCCCTAGTGTATATATGTATATAGGGACCGGGACCATGTGTATAACGTGTTTTCCTATAACGCCACAAAAAAAATTGCTAAGATTGTCATGAAAACGCAATGAAAGAAAAATAGCGTAATGTCTTAAATTGGACAAGTATTAGTGTCTTATATTGAACTGCTATAGTCATCTGGTCCAATTTAAGCAAATACCATAAAATTAACTTTAAAACGCTTTTATGAAATTGTAATGCATTAAATTAAGTAATGGGCCTATATATATTTTATTCGGAATGCGTAGGCTAAGCAGAATTATATAGGGCCTACAATTTGTTTTTATCTTTCACTTTCTACAGATGACAACAAAACGAGGCAAATATGGTGCCTTTGAAGAAGAGTTGATGGACAGAGCTTTAACTGCCTACAGAAATGGGGACATGGGGCTAAACAGTGCTGCTCGCACCTATAATGTCCAGAAAGCTACATTAAAGAGGCGGATTGATGGTACTAATATTAATGCTGTAGAACACAAGCAGGCATTTTGAAGAACTGTTGACCTTCCTACAGATATTGAAAATAACATGGTGGATGTGTTTGCAAATTGTGCAAACAGGATGAGGTACGAGATATGATCCAGTGCATGATATGCAAAGAATGGGCTCATCAAAATTGCGCAAAAGTGGGACCAAGAACAAAAAATACTACTGCAAAGAATACTTGTAGTAAATAAAAGAATTATTTGATTTTTTGTAGCTTTAATCATATTTTTATGATCCGATTTAGGAATCGTATGGTCCAATTTAGGACATGGTATATCTAATTTGGACTTTTGCAGACTTTTCAAAGAAACTAATTTGTGTTGCTGTTTCTATTAAAAAATAAATGATAACTATTTGGTTCGACTCTTAATAAATGTGTTTCTTAGGGTGTGTTCGGAAATACTAACCGGTCAGTTAGTACGGTTGCGGTGACACACGTCATCAGTAATCTTCATTCCAGGTTTATTTGTGAACACGAGAATAGAAAATCGGTTACATTCAACAAGATGGCAGCCGATTAACAATTGATATCAATTATCTCCTGAGAGACGGAATTTGAAGAAGTGGTATTTATTATATGTTCTTGAAACAGATGAGATTTCACATTTTCAAAGTTAAATGATTT